>QFDD01005178.1:0-13916 GCA_006871305.1 Vachellia collinsii | reverse complement strand
AAGCAGGCTTTCAAGGTATAGGGGACCAAATGGGGAATTTGGTTTCTTTTAGTTTGCAAACAAGTGTGGCTAGCACGAAACTCGATGGTTTTTGACACAAAGCAAGTGAATGCGCCCTCAATCTTAGCCAGAGTGAGGGCATGTATCAAGTGGAAGGATGTAGGAAATATGTTGAATGGAGGATGGAAGAAATTACGTGAAGAATGGAATCCACCAACGTCTGGGTTTGTGAAAGTGAACATGGATAGGGCTGCAATGTAACATTCTAAATTTTATGCTTTAATTATAATTAAGAAAATAATTATTTGTGATAAAAGAATTCATTAGGTAATTATAATTTTTTTTTAAAAAAATAAATAAATAAATAAAATAATAATAATAATAGTGAAAATAAAATAATATTATATTATATTAATTAAAAGAAAAGAAGAAAAACGGAAGAAGAAGGAAGAAAAAAAAAAGATGGACAGTAAGTGTCTGAAGTGAATAGTAAAATGGATAAAATAATATAATATTAATATATTATATTATATTATATAATAATTACCGAATAGTGGATTAGTCACGTGAGACTCACGGGAGAAGAAGGAAAAGTATATAATATTATTATATTATATTTTAATAATATATTTTATTAATCACGGGAAAGGAAAGAAAAGGAATGAAGGAAGGAAACGAACCGCGTGGCGTGGCTATATATACACACCCATGCATTCTCTCATTCTCTCCATGGTCGTGAAGGAGGAGAGAAGGAAGAGAGAAGGAGTATTACATTCCTGACTCCAATATGTTGGAATAATTTAGGTAATGAAAATCCCTTCTTTTCAATAAACTTCATTTATAAAAGTTGTTCTATATATTTTTATCTTTATAATAGTGTTAATTTTATTCTTATTAGAAGAAATTTTTAAAGTTCGTATTTGGAAAAGTACTGAATTTCGGCAATATAAGTCTATAGTAATGTAGAAAGATATTAACTAATAACTTTACATATATTGTATTTTTGATTTGGTTATTTAATTAATTTATAATGAATTGTTATAGAAATAGATTTAACAATTGCTATTTTTGAACTGTTAAATTAGTTAAAATATTTATTAAATAAATTATTTGGGTTATTGGGAATAATATTAATATTTTCAATGATCTAGATTTTTGAAAGAATGTATGATTTATTAAATAGAAATTTCATGTAAGAAATATAAATGTTGAATTGAGGATTTTGTAAATAATTTGTATTTGACTTTAAAATTATGATTTAAAGTAATTATTTAGTTATGAAAAATGTAAAAATTAAAGTAACAACAAATACTCAAGATTAGAGTATAAAATTATAATTTTTGGGTAATTAATCCAAAACTTTTAATGTAAATTAATTATATAAATTTTGTCTACATTGTTGTGTAGATTGGTGTGTGTGATCCAAAACTTTGAATTGTACTCTTGGCTCATAAAGTTTTCAAGATTTAGCTTGAAGTTGAGGTAACCGGGGTTAATTTATTTTATATGCACTTTATGAACTGTAAGGTATTTTTGAAAAACCTTACTTTCTTTTATAATATTTATATGTGCTTTTGAAAGATCATGCATATGTTTGAATATTTACATGTATCAGTGAAGCAGAGTATTTTCCAATATATATGTATGGGTTATGATTATGATTGAGATTATTGATATTGAGATGATTATGAGTATGTGAATTGTTATTATTGTGGATTGCTGGTAAAAGAAATATACATTATACTGATGGTATAGTATTATGTTATGGGATATATTGGGTTGTGTGGAAGAGATGCGGTTGATGTGTGCCCATCGGCTCTCTCACTCTTGGCTCAGAGATGGAGTTGAGTGTTTTGGGCGGACACATTCCTGTTACGGTATATTTGGTGGTGACATGGAAGGGGGCAGTGATCTTGATGTGACTAGCTAACCTTTGGCCGGGTATACTAGCACTGATAGGCTGTACCAGTCTTGAGGAAATAAGGGGGAGCAGGATGGTGAGTGGGGACGGTTTCAACTATTGAAAATATTAGTATTATTTTATTATTGAAATTTTAATATGACCGTTTATAAAACTGCTTCTCTGACTTACATTCCTTTCTTGTATATTTTATAAATTGATTCTAGTTACGGGGACTTAGTGTCTCACCCCGTGGTATTAATATTTTTCAGGCGAGACCTCTTATCAGAATAGTGGTTCAGGAAAGCAGGCAAAGGCATAAGCGTTAGTAGCTTTGTATGCCTCTGGAACTTTTGAGAATTATAATGTTTGTATATTGCCATAATAGAATCATCATATAATGACATATTCAAATTTTATTTTGAATATTTATCATGGTAACTGCTTGTATATGATTCCTGTACTAGAGTTACAATGTGGAAAAGTGCGATCTAGTGGGCTGGGTTATAACCCTTGTGATAATTGTGCCCTTAGTCTTATGTGTGGATTTGTGGGCGATGTTGTGCACTGGATCCTAAAGTGTTAATATGGAATTTGTGATATAAAGTTTTTGAAAAAAAAAAATTGTCTATAACCATAGTTATTTGTTTAATAATTGTTAATTAAGTTAAATGCCTCGTTTAGTAGAAAGGGTTGTCACATGCAATGTTGGTGGAAGGAATGGCGGCTTGCGGTGGCGTGATTCGTGACCAATGTGGGAAAGTGCTCTTTGGGTTTATGTGCAACTTGGGATCGGTTTGTAGCTTCACAGCTGAAGTATGGGCTATTATATGGGGATTGAAGATAGCATGGGATAAAGGCTATCGTTATGTTTCTTTAGAAAGTGATTGTGTTGAAGCTTGTGGAGATAGTATGCTCTCAAAGTGCAAAAACAGGGGAACATGAGGAACTCATCAACATCATCAGGAACTTACTTGACAGACATTAGGATGTCCATATTACATGGTGCTGTCGGGAGGTCAATCATGTAGCAGATTTACTAGCCAAAGAGGCTTTGCTGGGAGTTTCCGGTTTGGTACAATTCTCAACACCTCCAATCTTCATATGTGAGGCGCTACGTAATGATACCAGAAGGGTTGTTCTAAGTAGTTAGTTTTATGAGCTTTTTAGAATTTGTATAAAAAAAAATCAATTATATCTAAAATGTATAAATGAGAAAATTCATATTTGATTTTTTTTGATAAAATAATAGTTTAGATATTATTTTTATTTTAGATTTTATATTTATTGAAATAATTTTTTTATTAAATATGAAATATTACCCCCTAAACTAAACTAGTTCGGAAGTTGTTCATTGAGAGAATCGTAGAAAAGGGGTGTCAGCTGCCCCTCAATTTTGTAAATCTTTTCAAATAATTTTTTGGTTTTTTTTTTTCAATTATATTATGTATAAAATTAGTAAAATTTTAATTATAGTTTTAATTTTCTATAATTTTTTGAAAATATATATTTTGAAATTGAAAACGTGGCGGAGTGTCAACTTTAAAAAAACATCATTAAGAAATTTAAAACATAGCCCATTTTTTTTCACATATATCAAACTATACAATGATTCAAGAAAACATTTGAGAAGAGTGGGAAGGTGCAGCGTACGCCCCAAACTCCGCATCACAATATTTTGAAGCTCAGGGGAAGAGTGACCCCACGTTGAATGGCCGTACTTGATTTGCGTGGTTGTTGCTCGTCACCACACAACTATTTTGCCTTTTCCACTGCTTCGTTGCCTGAGTGTTGCTGTCCCCTGCTCCGCATGGAGCTTTCATGTTCTTCCACTTCAATTCGGGTTCCTACTATAGTTCCAAGGCGGAATTCTTCGTATTGCATGAAAATACTGTGTCGGGCAACACCTATAACCTCCAATTTGTTCTTAGGATTTTCCGGAAACTCGCATTCGGTTGGCCTATTCGACTACCCAAGCTGTTCTAAACCTGTTTCGAAGAAACAACAGATACCCAATTTTATCAGGGTTTGTATTTCTTTCAGCATCCTATTAGAATTTTGTTTCAACTATCTGTGCTTTCGTGGAAATACCTGGGCTTTGCTAATTCGTTACTAAGTGAGGTACAAGCTAAGGGTGACCACTGACTAGGAACACAACATCATTGGGCCGACATCGCTAAGTTGTCAAGTTGAGTTTGCATTATTGGCACCGGCAGTTATGTTTATCAGTAGTTCTTGTACGGACACGCTACCCAGTCTTGAGATGCTTTGATTAGGACATGATATGATTTGGAAACAATGTTTCTCATGGAAGCAACTTGTAATAACTTACTAACTGTGGTATTATGGATATGCGATGATGGGCACAACGACGAAGATAATGTTGACAGTTGGTGTCTGGTTGTTGAGCGGGTAATGCGACAAATGAATGTGTTAGGTGGCGGTGTAGGATAAGAACTTAAGTGGCATAGCAAGGTGATGAGCCAAACACTGACTGTCGCATTGTCGCGGGACTTTCAAAATGGGTGGAAGATAATAATAGTGTACTGCGGTAGTGCATTAACTATGAGTGTTTCATCTGATGATGGGCCTGGACCGCCTGGTGATTGTCGTTATAACATTGCAATGGTGAATTTACAGATTGCAAGGATAATATCAATGATCACAGATGACAACCTAACTGGCCGAGTTGGTAACGATGGCAGTATGGTGTCTGCAGGGGTGGTGCAGGTCGATAGCGTGATACAGTGAACTGAGAAATAATTTGGGGACATCTATATTGTTAGTGAATTTAAGATTGTCACTTGCACACTTATCCTGAGTGCTGTCAATTAGCATAAATTTATATTTCCCGTGGTTTTTTAATACATTTTGAAGACATTGCAGATGCATTTAAAATAACAAAGCACGTAAGTGTTCATCTTAAGAACTTATTTATGTTGTTCAACTTGCCCTTAGCTTTTAAATGTTTGTATTTGTTTCAATGAACTGATTTTTCATGAGTTTGATTTTGACATATGTAGCTGGAGTTTGTTTTATCACCGTTCTCTAATGAATCTGTTGTATCACTTTAATTGAACCAAATGCTCCCAGGCCTGCAGTCAAGCTGGAGCTGCTGAGCCTGATCATCCGATTGTAGACAGAGTTTCAGCTCTCAAAGATGCATGTTGGAGATTTTTACGACCCCATACTATACGTGGCACAGCATTAGGTTCTGTGTGAGTAACATCAAACCTTGATGCTAATGTTTCCCCCCCTTTTTTAATTTTTTGGCTACTTCATGCCAAGCATACTTATGTTCATTTTCCCTTTTTGTACCTACAGTGCTTTGGTGGCAAGAGCATTGATCGAGAATTCAGATCTGATAAAGTGGTCACTTTTGCTCAGGGCATTCTCGGGTCTTTTTGCCTTAATATGTGGGAATGGTTATATAGTTGGCATCAATCAAATTTATGACATTAGTATTGACAAGTATGATGCAGACTTATACAGTTTGTCCTCTTCCTATGTATTTCTTTCCTGGTCATTGCTTATTCATTCTCAAGTTGCAATATATCGTTTAAAGTTGCATCAACTCCAGAACAGTTGCATTTTGAGATTCCATGTATTGGATTCGAACCTTTTCATGTTGCTAACTGACTTTCCTCCTTGCCAAATGAATCTAAGTTAGCTTGATGTCTGTTTTCAGGGTAAACAAACCCTATTTACCTATAGCCGCAGGAGATCTTTCAGTTCAATCTGCATGGTTCTTGGTGATATTTTTTGCTGCTGCAGGGTTGTTGATAGTTGGATTGAACTTTGGGCCTTTTATTTTTTCTCTTTACACTCTTGGCCTTCTTCTTGGCACCATTTACTCTGTTCCTCCTTTTAGAATGAAAAGGTTTCCTGTGGCTGCATTTCTTATTATTGCCACTGTAAGAACTATTCTCCTTTCCCCTCAATCTTTGCATGTACTAAGGGTTGATTTATTGATTTTTCTTGAAAAATGAAATGGATTCTACATTGATTTAGTTGCAAATCTTTTAGTTGAATTCAATTTCTTTTATATGATTTGTATGCTCACAAGTTCATACTATTGTACAAAGATTGACAGAAGCAGCATGTGCAGGTACGGGGTTTTCTTCTTAACTTTGGTGTGTATTATGCTACTAGAGCTGCTCTTGGACTTACCTTTCAGTGGAGGTTCGTTATAGTTTAACATTTGTAACTGGGTAATGTGAACAATATAGGTTGCAGGTGCCTGATGTTCAAATATAGGGCTTCTGAAGGCTACAGTATTTATGAATTTATGGTGTTCCAATTAAAAAGTTATAAAATAAAAGAAGAAACTGTGAAGGTTAGATTCCCTTAATGTGAAGATATCAACTATGAAAGGCTCCACCTTGAAATGGAAAGTTGAATCAGTCTATTTTGTTTTCCAAGTAAAACTATGCTTCCCTATTATGCAAATAAAGTTCAGGATGACATTAGCTTTTCATTTAATTTTGTTTTCATTATTGTAACTTATATTTTGATAAGGTATCATGTGTCTCTCCCTGCAGCTCCCCTGTGGCTTTCATCACAACCTTTGTGACATTGTTTGCACTAGTAATTGCTATAACAAAAGATCTTCCAGATGTTGAGGGGGATCGCAAGTAAGTTCTCAGATAAAGTTGGACTGATGCTGCAGATCTATAATCTATTTGTCTGGATTAGCTGAGTTGTAGATACAGTACTATTTTTCTGTAAAACAGTATTTTCTTTTAACTAGGGTGCGTCCTATGCGTTGCATAGGTTTGAAAATGAGTCGCACTGTTCATGGCTCCTTAGTAGGTTGACTTGTTAGAATTTATATATTATATATAGATTGTATTAGGTGTGCAACTGTGCATGCATGTGTGTGTATTTAAAGTGATTTCAACCCTCATCTAAGGATGAATTGAATGTAATAACTATTTTAGGTATCAGATCTCAACCTTTGCTACTAAACTAGGAGTCCGAAATATTGCTTTCCTTGGTTCTGGAATTTTGCTGTTGAACTATATCGTTTCAATACTGGCAGCAATTTATTTGTCACAGGTGAATACAAACTCATGTTATTTGCTGGTCACTTACATTAAGTTCTTTATATTGTCTTCCACAAAAACAAAATTATATGTAAATTCTGGCACTTCTTTACAGGCTTTCAGGCGCTGGTTGCTGATACCAGCTCATATATTTTTTGCATCAAGCTTGATTTTTCAGGTTTGTTTCTTTGGGTTCGTAACTTCTGTGGCTATCATTACTGCCCAGGTGGATTTTTATGCATGCTCCATGCCGTTTCTTTTTATTTTATATTCTTGATTTTACTCTTCCCTTTTATTTTATAATTTCATATTCCTTTTTTTATTGTTCCATATTCCAAACAAAATACGCTGCTTCTTTTTTTCCCTCTGTTAAATGTTTGTTTATAGAATTTGGTTACCAAATACCATATGTAATATTGTGGATATTCAACTGGATATATTTATGAGTATGTTAAGTTGTTAAAGCATGTCAGACTTTGGCATGTGATCACATCTGAATATTTGAAATTGTTGAATTGCCGTAACAGGTTTTTATTTTCCTTATATTTCAGACTCGGGCGTTAGAACAAGCTAATTATTCCAAGGTAACACTTTTCTTCGTTTTCCTTGAAAGTAATTGTGGTAGCTTTTTCAGTAGTTTCATCATTTTATTCCAACACACTTCAAGAATGAAGCTGTAAAAGTTACAGAATCTGGATTTTTTCTCCATCTTTTGTGGCATCATGAATTTAGGTTATATTAAACTGTGCATTCACCGTGTATCCCAAACCTCAATTCGAAGTTACAAATTCGATAGTAACTTATTGCCTGCTCAAATTTTCAAGCACCTTGGGACCAAAGGAAGAGGTCGATTGACAGTTTGACCCATCATACAGATCAACTTCGTATATTTGAACAAAGGATTATGTCATGTGGATTAGGGGATTCGTTTGATTTTACTTGCATTGCTAGTTCTGGTTTTTCCATATTTTATGGGTCTATACAAAACCCAAAATTGTGTCAATACAAAAATTAATTACTTCTTTTTCTGCTCGACCTTATTGATTTAAACCTTAGCATGCAACCCAACTTTTGTTTTGCATGTTTTTTATTCCTTTTGGCAGTTTTGAAGACCATTTTTACTGGTACGTTATAGTAATTTCTTCTTTTTTTCCCTAAAATGTCCGATTCTATGCTGCAGGAGGCAATTTCGGGGTTCTATCGATTCATCTGGAATCTTTTCTATGCTGAATATGCTTTATTTCCGTTCATCTAGAGAACGCCATTCATTTGTAGATAGTTTGGTAGAGAAGCTTGCTTGCATTGGTAGATAATTGTTGTTGTATCAAGTAAACTAATTTTTTCTTATTTTTTTTCAGTAGACATAACGTATGACAACATCTTGTAATAGTAAGACGTAATACCATGGGAATTCTACCCTAAGCTTGCATTTTATGTTGATGCATGCCCAAATATAGACAGATCAGTAATTCATCCGTCATAATACGCCTTCCTTACAGATATCTTTTTGCACCAAAAGGGGCAACCACCGTCTTAGAAAGTTTCAGCACAATTATCTTGCTAGTTCATTGGTCTACACGAATTAAGCCTTCTTTCTCCTTTTCCATTGGGAACTAGAACTTCCAAATTCTTCTGGTTCTTGTGTACACACTACACGACCAACAAAACAGGACCACTCAGTTTGACCTTCAACCTTGTAATGTTAGTTAGTAGGCTTGTTGTACGAAACGCTTCTCCTATCAGAAGAAAATGATCGGCTAGTGTGAATGAGACTATGATTTCTGGGCGAAACGAGAGATTGATGGGACCCTGGGTAATGGAGGTGGAGAGAGAGATCTAGCCCTTGGAGACAGGTTTTGATGTTCCAGAATTCGAATCTGTAGCTCTGAAGGGTAGTCTCTCATGCAACCAATCCTCGGGCCAGCACCTGTTGTCCATTTGGTAGATAATTGCTGGGCCAACTGATATGACTTCATGGATTTGTGTGAATCTATCCTCTTCATGATTTTCTCTCTCGGAATGGGATCATTATCATCCTTTCCTTTATCTTCAACAAACACGTTCGATTTTGAAACCATGAATTCTGACTCATCAATATATGATTCTTCGGCTGTCTCATAACCATCTGATAACGAATCTGGAGCCAAAGAGTAAACACTTAACGGATATGATTGCCTCCAAAAAATGTCTGACACATTGTCTCGTCTTGGTATTTCCAGTGTGGATAATTTTGACCCTAGTCCTTTAGACAACCTTGAAGAGAGCAGATGAGAGTTAGACTTGGCATTAGAATACTCATTTCTCAAGTCAGATGTCATTTTAGCTGATGTGCCAGAACTTCCTAGATCACCGTCATGAGATAATTCTGACGCCGAAGAATTGCCTCGGGAGATGAGATCCTTTTCCTCTCTGGTCATTTCTTCTTCTTCCTCTTCTTCTCTGGGGTTTTCCTGGGTTTAACGTAACAGAAGAAAGTGAGAAACTTGCCTTAAATTGTTTCCCTGCATAATGTTGGAGTATCTTTTTCTTTACATCTAATGAAGAACGGTATGGCCAACGGTGAGCAGCCATATATATAAAGTCTCTGCATTGCTTATGGCAGAAAATATCTTAAAAAGAAACAAGGTGTCGCATGTTTTACCTCTACATCTGTGACATCCACTCCGTGTTTTATGAGGAATGACAGGAATTCCTGAAAATTTTCTTCTGTCGGAAGGTAATGACCACTGTGAGCCCAAACAGCCTTCGGAGCGAGGAAAGATTGATGTCAGTATAACAAACAGTCAAACAGGAAGGGAATCAATCTTATTCCGGATACCTTAATGACACCACCTTCCACCATCAATCTTCCGGCAGACAACGTGGCCCCCCCTGCCAGGAAGCTTGAATGTTGAAATTTGCCCTTAATCTTCCGTCCAACATATAAAGATTTGGATGTGCTGAGCACAAAAATCCACTTAGCATCTCCTGAAGTTTCAACAAGTTCCCCACTCTGCTTGTAGAAGAGTCGCCCATTCTCTATTGCTACTTCATAAGCCTTCCTTTCGACCTGGACAAGAAAAACATTAAAAATTGTGTTACCATGCTGCTTGACAGTTGAGCTACCCACAAGTTCTGGGATTTTACTCAAAATTCATGAACTCTGGTCTTCTCACAAAATAGTATATATGACCAATTCCTCTCCCTCTAGCTGGGCTACATGAGATTGCTATTCTCAATAAAACTGTTTAAAAAATTAGAAATGTCAAAGGGACAAGAAAACTAGGAGAACTTACTGGACCCAGATATTTGATGCACTGCTGTTGAAGCTTTGACCTCGGGCATCTGTCATGATTGATTTCCTTGCCTGGTCCAACATCAAGCCTACATTTCGAAGGTTAATTAATCCACATCAATCATTTAGTATGATCGTTTACCCTGGTCTCTCGGGACCAATGCAAGCTTACCAATAAAAGAAAGGTTGATCGCTGTTACAACGGAGCCATCTGGCATAATAAAATTGAAGATTATGGCCGTAACGATGCCGAGGATCAATCTGTTATCGAACGAGTGGAAAAAGGTTAGAAAAACTCGGATTTTAACTACTTTATTGCACCGCTTTAGTTGCGAGCGAGACTTACTGCCTCTAGCCAGTGCTGTAAAGCAAGTTTACGAGCCCTCTTATCCTTTGATAGCCCCTTCCCGACCTGCCAACAAATATTGAAGAGACTCTCAGCAGCTCTTAAAACGCAAACGACAACATTAACATATTAATAAAGTACGCGTCGTGATTTACAACTTACTTTGGCAGCTCTAGCTCTTGCCCTTGACCAACGGGAAAGAGCCGTTTCTGGCTTGTCGAAGTCAAAAAATGATATGGAACTCCGCCTTAGCTCAGCAAAATCCAATATTCTCCACCTGTAAGTGTTTTACATGAATTTATAACAAAATGGACACACCGAGTAAGTGAAAAATGAGAGATATCGGACTATTCGGTCTCAAACAATTATTTGGGGTTAAATTACATAAAGCTTTCTTAAACATATACTCATGTACAAATAACTTCCTAAATTTTTTAAACTTAATGATTAACCCCCTAAAAATTTAAATCTATGTAGATAGACCCATTCAAACTTTGAATTATGGTAGATAAATCCCTTAACTTGAACTCATTTACAAATTGATAATTAACAAAACTAATACTTCTTTTGACCTTAAATATAAGAATTCATTTGTAGTTTGATTGTATTATAAATAAGGTCTTATATTTATAGATGTAGGGAGTAATATACACATTATCTATCCACATAAATATAAAAGTTCATGGAAAGATTAGAAAGGTTATCTACGTATGACAAAGTTGATGGAATCTTTGTATAAGTGAACTTATTTTTAATCTTAACTTACAAATTGACAGATAATTGCATTAGTTTGAGATCATTCCAAGTAAAAACCCAAACATCCGAAAATGAAACAAGTTAATGTCACTTTATTACTAATACTATAGATTTTACCACCACCCGTGTAAGTGGAGATAAAATTTTAAAACAATAGGCTCAAATCAAGGAGAATAAGAAAGCTACAATGTGTGTTGTTTTAATAATGTACATATCTATATATATATATATATTTATACGTTCACACAATAAACACACATATATTGGTGTTTATTTGAGAGGACAAAAACAAATGTGATGAACACTAACCATCTCTGCTCTGCAAGAACTGCACAATCTGCTAATTGCCTCCTTGTTCTGAAACTTTTGTAAACTTTCTGCAATTTGGTTGCAGCATTGTCTCTTGGAGTAGCGTCGGGTGTCTGCGGCAATGGTGACTGGAGGTTCCTCTCGGAGAAGTTGCTAGTTGATATCGACATATTATCAAAATTGTCTTTAGTCTTAATGCTTATTGACCTACATGATGAGAGGTCATTCTCCACATCTCTTCTGGGAGTTTTGAAAGAGAAAACCGCCTCTGCCTCCCTCCCCTTTAGGCTAAGTGAACCTTCAAGTATCATCTTCTCAGAACCATATGATTTCTCAATGACTGTTACTGAGACTCGACCTTTGACTCTAACTGATATCTCCCTGCCCAAAATTTGACTTTTAGAGTAGTTTCCAAGGAGGGACTACTAACTATTGTCTACTATGAGCAAATTATCAGGAAAAGGTCCAATTCCCCATCAATTATATATTAAAATACTCAAGATCTCAATCATTATGAACAAAGTGTCTATTTGTCAGAAGTGAACATAAAAAGGTTGAAACCGGTGTCAAACTTTGGCCACTATTACATGGTACTATCATCGGCGAAAAGCCTATGCTGGATCTCAAGGTAATGTTATTATTTGCAGGAAAAAAAAATAGGAAATTGCTCCAAAAATAAGATCCAATTAAAAAAATGAAAAGAATATATTTTCCCTCAGACACTTTAAGCCAGAAAAACAAAGTGCTTGGAAGATATGGTTAAACAAGATTACTGGAAAGATATGGAGCGCTCGCAAGATTCTTCTGGCTCAAAGTATGGTAATTAACGTCTCAAATTATCATTTCTCGGAAGTAATGGAGCAGATACTAAAGCACAAATAATTGTAAGTTTTTTTTTTTAGTTCAAACAAGTGTTCTGTTGTAGATACACATTTAATTTAGTTATTGTCGCTTATTTAAAAATATAAAAAAAAAGGGGAGAAAAATGCATGCTATTGGATATTTTACATTTCAGGAAACGTAAGAAAAAATCACATTTAAGCCCATGCATGGAGTACTGGAAGTAAACGACAAAAATAAGCTAGTTTTAATTGCTATTACCATTATGACGTTAAACGTGATTTCAAAACTGATACAGAAACTTCTCGGTTACTTTAGGCAGGTAGGAGAGTCAAAACCAGCATCGTAACAAATTCTATATAATCCAATCAAGTACTGGAAGCAAATGAACGATGAAAAAATCTAAAAGAGTTTGGCGCGCGAGGGCGCAAGTTTTAAGAATTTCAAGAGAAGCAGGTTACGAGACAATGCGATCGACGATCCTACCTTTAGCCTGCGATTGCATGTCTCAAAAATTGACGATCTGGAAACAAACATTGAGTTTTCCTGGTATAGGAATGAAACAAAAGGAAGAGTTTACGATCGATGAACCTACCTTTAGCCTGCGATTGCGGCACCGGACAGGAAGAAAGGCTTCAAGGCGAGGTTGGGCAGAGGCAGGAAGAGCCGACTAAAGTCATATATATATATATATAGAGAGAGAGAAATAGAAGCAGAAGAAGTGCGAGAGATAGCGAACCATGAGAATGAGGAGGAGGAGACTGATGGACCTCTTGTTTTCAGAGGCTCTGAAGGTTAATTACAGAGTGGCTCCTTCATGCTTTTTATATCGTGCAACGTGCGATGCTGCAATACGTTGGTTGGCCTATATGCTATTATTGGGAGGTGAATAGCACATGGAGGGAAAATATGTTTTCCCATTGGAATGCAATTTACAGCTACAGGGGAAACGTGAATTATAATTATATACTACTATTTGATTATTTTTGTACAGCTCTCATCATTGACAATGAGCTATATATATATAAAAAGCATAACAGGTAAACACTGCCATTTTATTATTTATTAATTAATATTAATATATTCCTTTGTCATCTTTCAAACTACCAAAATAGTTCACACACCCGTTATATTTACATATAGTCGAACTCGCAAATGCTTGGTTAGTAAGAAAGTCCTGAATTCAAGTTATGGGGTATGAAGAAAACTATTACTGAAACACCCCAACCCTTTAAGTGAACTTCAATCGGGTGGAGTCGGAATAATAGGTTGTTTGAAATAAAGTAATGATGTGCTTCCGTTTCATTTGAGTTAAATGGCAAATATTAATATGTTTGTCGGTGTTTGTGCGAGTTTCTAGAAAACATGGTTTTCGGGAGAGTTGGGGGATTCAACAGTATATAATGAGAAAATGCAGTGTGATGCCTGATGTGGAGATGAATCTAA
>QFDD01005177.1:0-16136 GCA_006871305.1 Vachellia collinsii | reverse complement strand
TTTTTTTTTTTTTTTTGGGATTTCACAGCGTTTAATTTTTTTCTTCAAAATATCATTTAGAAATTAATGTAGGATTTTAAATAAGAGAATTAATATCGCAAGGTTCTATTGATAAGTTGAAGAGCACAATTAACAAGTGAAATAGATAGTATTAACAACTTCTGAGAATATTATTAATATTAATTCTCTTACTTATGACCTTACGTTAATTTCTTCAAATACCTTTTTAGAGTGAGAGTGGCATCAATGGTAGTGGTGCACCAACCAAATCAAGAAGTGAAACAACAAAATCTTAACTCGCACTTGTTAATGGTATATAAATATAAACCATTTTAGAAATAGAATGTTCCTTTTTAATAAGTTGTATTTTGTATTTATCTTAAGTTTAAAAAATTTTGTAATTATCTGAAAAGCTAATCTATTTCTTTGTTTTTAATCCTTATTAATTACATGCCTTTTTAACATCTTTTCCTCACATACTCTCTCTCTCTCTCTCTCTGTCTCTCTCTCTATATATTTTTTTTCACTACTTATTCTCACACACCAATTTTAACCATTTTTCTTAATCTGTAATATTTTTTAAAAGTCTTTCATATATAGAATCGGAGAGAGTATGCTCTAATTTATAATATTTTTTAATCATGTCTTTATACGGATATTTGGTTTGCAGGGAGGCTGGGAATGAAATAGAAAGTGATTTGTCCTTTTAAAAAAAAAAAAAGAAACTTCTTCATCCCTAAATTAAAGCCATTTGCATCGTGCTTTTTGAAACCACAATAATTCCTCATGAGTACTCAACTTGTTATATTCTGTCCAAAGGAGCTTCTCAAGCATGAATAGCCCATTTTGCAGATTCTTGTGTTCCCCATCTAAACCCTCAAGTCTTCTAATAAGTTCCATTTCCCTATCTACCTTGTTGTTCGAGGCGTAACCTTGGTCAAAAATGTTGTTCTTCCCTCAATCCAACTAAGACCTTCCCATGACTCCCTGACAATATTCTTCAAATCCGATTCAAGACTTCATGGCACTTGGTTTTTGAACAACATGCTACTCCCCTGCCTCCTGGCTCTGTGATCTAACTTAAAACGCAAATGGTGAAAAGTTTTGAGGTGGGTGTGGGCTAGCTTTCAATCCAAGTTAAATAGAGCTCAATCTAGTCTTTCTTGAATACTTTCTCTTTCCTATGTAAATCTGTCACCTGCAAAGGGAATTTCGAATAAGCCCTAAGAATTGACGCATTAACGAAATTGCCCCATTGGTTGATTGCCAGATGAGAAGTCTCCTATTTTATCTGCAAGACCAAGGAAGGCATTAAAATCACCAAGAATCATCCAAGCTTCTTGCACCATTGATGCTACGTCCCTCAGCTTCTCCCAAAACCTTCGTCATTTATGAACAGTAGTGTCTCGGTACACAAAGGTGGTTAAATAGGTGTCTCCTAAAGAGTTATCAACAATTTACAGTGCACAAGTTGGGTACTTGAGGTTATATAGTCAACTCAAACCTCACATTCATTCCATAGGACCCAAATCCCACCCGCAAACCCGATTACCTCGGCTCAAATTTAGTTTGTGAATCCCAGATGTCACCATTTTTTCTTTCTGTGGAAAATCTGAGCTACTGTTTGCATTTAGAGGACCATTCTGGCTAGGGGTCTAATAAAATTTTGGGCATAATATTATTTTGATTCCCATTAACAACATGGTGGACTCGCTGAACTCCATTCTTCGACCCAATCTTCTCCTTCAATTGCATTATTCTCAGTCTCAGTCATTTGGGCTTTCGCACGAGCCCCAACACTATTGGGCTTACTATTTTCTTTTCCCGAGCCAACTTGGTTTTGCTTTCTTTTCTTTTTTGTTTTTGGTGAAAAAGGAAAAAGCCCAGAAAGTTACACTCTAACTTTCCTAAGGAAGCTGAATCCTAATCTTTCTTCCTCCAGGATTTGACTGACATCATGAGGAGGAACATTCCAAAAAACACTCCTGCTGGCCTGCTTCACACTTATAGCAGCTAATTTATCAGCACACCGATTAGCTTCACGGTACACATGTATGAATCGGAGAGACCAATCTTTTTGCTTCATCAATTCAATTTGATTCAATAGATGCATGTATCCCTCTAGTTGGCGATGCTTTTGAATTGCTTGTATGACCTGCAAGGCATCTCCTTCCACTTCCACTTTAGTTAGACCCATATCCCAACCCATTAGTTCTGCTTCTAGTGAGCTTCAAATCCATGTATAAGCGGACTTTGTGGAGAAAAATCCATCTTTAGTGAGCTTCCAGCGCACCTGAACTTCTTCCATATCTTGTATCGAAGGCCCTCTCCTGGAGTGACGAATCACTATATTATCAGAAAACTTGTCCCAGTGCTGAGCTAGTTTTTTTCCATAAATGTGAGTCATTTCCTTTCGTAGTTGGTGCGTTACTCCCATTCCACTCTCTTCCATACTTGCCTTTAAGCACTTGACCCATAATTCATTTGGCTCAGTCTGTAATCTCCAAAGAAGCTTATATAAAAAAGCTTCATTCATTAGGCCTAATGCTTTAATTCCCATTCCTCCTTCATCTTTTGGTCTACACATTTTCTCCCATGACACAGCATGCCAATGTTGTTTTGTATCATCATCTCCCCAGACAAAGCGTCTTTCAACTTTTTCCAACTCATCTATAACACCCTAGGGCAAGCTGTCATGTTGCATAGGGTAAATTGCCATTGCACTCGCAAGAGATTTGACTAATGTAATCCTCCCCGCCATCGATAAGCTAGACGCTTTCCATCCTTGGAGTCTTTTCTTAACTTTTTCTCCTTCGTGGAAACTCCAGATTTGCTCCCAAATATCTTCCGAGATCTTCCACCTACTTCAATCTACTCTTTTGACATATCGCTCACCTTAGGCTTTGCTGGACGTTGGGTGAAAAAAAGATGGTAGTTTTCTCTTGATTGATTTTATGCCCTGAAATATCTCCAAATTCCTGCATGCAATTCAAAATTTCCTCAATCTGATTAGTATATGCTTCTGCAAACAAAACAAGATTGTCAGCAAACATAATATGGGATATAAAAGGGCTTGATCGACCCGCTCTCATGCCTCTCCATTGTTTCACTCTCACTCTATCTTGAATCATGTGTGTGAGTTTCTCCATGCTGAACACAAAAAGATAGGTAGACAGAGGGTCCCCTTGCCGAAGCCCCCGAGTTGTTTTGAATTCTTGCAGTTTCCTTCCATGCCATAAGATATTTGTGCCCTCATTAACAAGACACCCCATGACTCTAATAACCGTATCAGCTGGACACTAGATCTCTTCAAGAACTTTCTCCATGAATTTCCAACTTAATCTATCATAAGCTTTTTCCAAATCAACTTTGATGGCCATGAACCCTTTCTTCCCTTTTTTCCTCCGCATAGTATGAAGCATTTCATTCAAAATTATTATGTTATCATGAATATTTCTCTTAGGAACGAAGCTGACTTGATAAGGGGAGATAAGCGTAGACATGAGGGGCTTCAATCTCTTGACAATAATTTTAGATAAGCACTTATACACTACATTGCACAAGGAGATGGGCCTTAATTGATTAACTCTTTCAGGGCAGTCCACTTTGGGAATAAGAGTAATAAGTGTTTTGTTAACATCTTTTATTCTCTCTGGGTACTGCCACATAACCTTGACCGCATGGCACACACTTTCTTCAACAATATCCCAACATTGTTGGAAAAAAATGGCTTGGAAACCATCTTCACCGGGGGCTTTCAAACTACCTATGGAGAACATTGCTTCTCTTATCTCCTCATTTGTAACGACCTTATTCATCCTCTGCCAGTCATTATCCTCTAAGCAAGGCCATTGATGATGTGTTGTTATCCATTGTCTCTCAAGATTATCTTCTCTTCGGAGTTGTTGGAAAAATTGATTAATTAATCTCCCCACTTCCTCCTCGCCTTCAACCCATTGGTTTTTCTCATCCTTAAGATTCGACACTCTGTTTCGTCTTCTTCTTATTGTTGTCTTTGTGTGGTAAAATTTTGTGTTCCTATCTCCATCTTGCAACCATTGGGTTCTAGCCTTCTAGAACCAGAGAATTTCCTCTCTATCCAGGATATCATTAAGTTCTTGTCGAAGCTCTTCCTCAAGATCTTCCAAATACCTATTGGTTTTATTTTGGAAACTTTTCTGTATACCTCCTAAACGCTTCAGAAGCTCTTTCTTCCTCTTTTTGATATGCCCAAACGAGTTTATGTTCCATTCAAGAAGCCTGGGCTCTAATTCTTTTAATTCCTCTCCAATGGCCTTGTCCCTAGTCCAAGAAGACCGTATTCACTGCTTAAACTCCTCATGCTTCAACCACATAGCTTCAAATCGAAAAGGCTGCCCTTCCTGATTCTGTCGTGGAGCTGAAATTTGGATACACAGCGGGTGGTGATCAAATTGCATTCTAGTCCCAACTTTGATCTTTGCCTCACCAAAAGCATTTCTCCAAGTAACATTGCAGAGGCCCCTATCCAGCTTCTTATATAGGCATTCAGTAAATTTAACTTTCAATCCTTTCCAAATAAATCTTGGACCTTCTATGCCAAGATCAATGAGATTGCACCTTTCAATATTCTGTCTAAATCTCTCACATTTTCTTTTATCCGGTCTAACTCCCCCTCTTTGTTCCTCCTTGCATTTAATGTCATTAAAATCACCCGCAGCTATGGCTAAGCAAAAACTCGGTGGTCCGGTATGGTCTGATCCAGTTTTACCCGACCCGACCTGGTCTAATAAAAAAAATACTAGCCCGAAGATACAATAGACTGGACCAGACCGGACTGGTCCCCTCGGGTTAGATTAGACAGGAGACGAAGCCTTGTACTTTGGTCAGACAGTCCAGTCTGACCCAAAATTTGTTTTTTTTAAATAATAGCCTACAAATGAGTTTTGAGATGCTCTTAGTCCCTCTAGTTCAAACGTCTCACATGTTGCATCCTCAAGTTGAAACAGACTCTCTCATCTTTACTCTCTCGCTCGCAACCTTGCAAGAGGCTTAAGCATCTCCAACTGTCATCATTCATTCTCTCCTCACCAACCGCAGCTGTCACTCATTCTCATCCCAGCTCACCGGCTTGTCACTCATCTCCTTGTCAGCAACTTTGAGGTAAGATTTTATTTTCTAATCGGGTGGATGAGATTTGGATGGGAATGCAATGGTTACAATAATCAACCTCCGTTGAAAAGCTGATAAACTCCATCTGTGACAGCTTTGAAGTGGGCAATAGTTCCGGTTATCTGATCTCACTTTTTTTTTTCACCCAGATCTCACATTCTGCTTGAAGGATTTGATAAATGGTAAATAGAAGAGGAAAATGAGTGCCAGTAGGCTTGCTTCCTGACAGTGGTTCATGTGAAGACATAGGGAAGTGATAGAAATGATATGACATCTACCTTTTCATTTAATGCCCTTGTTTTTTTTTGGCCAACCATTTAATGCCCTTGTTTAATGTTGGGTCTCAGGCGTATTCACTCTCTCTTTTTACAAAAAAAAATATTAAAAAATATATATATGGACTACCTGGACTGGTCCAGGTAGTCCATCTGACCAGGTCCAGTCCAACTCGACCTCGGGTTGGTACTGGACTGGACCAGACTTCAGACTACTTTTTATAACCTGAGATTTATACTAGACCAGACTTCAGGTCGGACTTCAACCTGGTCCAGTCTAGTCCGTGCACACCCCTACCCGCAGCTAACCAAGGCATAGTCATTGATTGAGAAATACGTTCTAAATCAGACCAAAGGCTTCTTCTCTCCATCTCCCTTGGGCTAGCATAAACAGCAGTTAAGCACCAAACTCTCGGTCCCAAGCCCTCTATACTACAATGGATGTATTGTTTGTTAAGAGAGATAGGAGTGATTAAGATTTTATCATCCTCCCATAGAATCCAAATCCCCCCAGACATCCCCTGTGCTTCAACTATCACTTATTTTTGAAAGCCTAAACGTTTAATAACATTTTGAGCTTTTTTCCCACTACATCTTGTTTCTACTAAAACCACAATTTTTGGTCTTAACTCCCTTTTCATTTCTTTTAAGACTTGCCCAAAAGCTTTTCCGGCAACCCCTCTTACATTGCAGACTAAAATCATTATAAACTTGAAACAAATAAAGGACACCTTATTATAACTCTAGATATGCTCAAGCCTTACCTCCCCTGACGGAGAACTCTTCACTTCCTCACCTATCTTCTCAGACTGAGAGCACTCGTCTTTTGGATGGGTTGTCTCTACCTTTCCAATTTCTGGGTCTGGGGGCTTAGCTTTATCGAGATCCATAGGCCCATTCACCTTATCTGAAAGACTTTCCAAAAAGTGATCCATGTTGTTAATCTCGAGCCCAATTCTTGCTTCCCTACTAGTCTCAACTGAAGCCCACGAAGTTTGACCCACTTTATTATCTCCCCTAAAAAGCCCTTGAAGCCCCCTTGACATTTGCCTTGCGTGGCCCATAGAATTTTGTTCTTTGATTATTGGGTTTGGGCTCCTCTCTCTTTCCACTCGTCTTTCTTTATATTGGGATTGCTCCTCCTCTTCTCTTCCTAGGCTTTGGTGATTTTCGTGTCTTACCTCCTTTTTTGTCCCCTTCATTACCTCTATTTTCCACCTATATCTTTTATAATTGTCTTTGAAAGTCTACCCCCTATCCCTATCTCTTTCCCTTTCACCGCCAACCTTCCTCTACTACTCTCTTCATTTTGACTTGCATCATTAGTTAGGTCTTGCAAGGCGTGTCTAGGACGTTCTCCTGATTTGTCACCGTCATCTGTACCATAAATATCTTCAAGGATAGCAAATTTCGAGACTTGTCCTATAGGCCTTTCTATTCTAGACTCTTTTTTCTTCAACTCCCCAGAAAAGTTGCCTTTCTGTATTGGACGCCTCCCTCTCCTCGGTTCCTGAACAATCATCCATTCCCCATAGTTTCTCCCTATAGTATCCGTTGACTGTTGTCGAGTATTACTTTCTCTGGCCATACCAATCTGATCATTTCTATTTGGTACAGCCTGACCAGCAAGGTTCACATGCTTAAATGAGTAGTGTTCTTGATCGTGTCCAAACTTCCTGCAGCTAAAACATATTAAATGGAGCCCCTCATATTCTATTTTTAGACTATTTCCATCAACTGAATAAGCAGGCAGCAAGGGAGCATTTAAATCCACTTCCACACACATCCTTGCATACATAGTTCTGGCTTTTGTAAATGTCATTTCATCAACCTTAATCGCCCTTCCAATTTTGTTTCCAAGGTTAAAAAAGAATTTTTTTATTATAATAATCACTGGGTAGCCCCGGGAGCCTTACCCAAATGGCTAGACTTTGAATCTCCTCATTCTAGGGATTAAAATTCCTCTTCCATAGTTGACAGTGATATAATGGTTTTGAATCAACCACGAGCCTCCCTCCAGAGCAAAGTAATAGTCATCCATGCTTGTAAAGGAAGCAAGCATAAATCCATTTCCAATGATGTTCAGCTCCACTCTACCTGACTTACCCCAAATAGCCTGCACTTTTCGTCTCATTTGCATAAAACCTATAGAACCACCCAGTAGCTTAACTATCAAGGTTTTCTCCCAGTACTGCTCTAGTCTTTTCCTTTCTTCCTCTGTGAACTCTATAATGGGACCTTTATCCGAGTCAGTTATAGAGACTCCCTTGCGTAAATCGTCGGGGTTATCAATCAGAAGGCTCCCATCCCATGCATCTTCTTTCCTGTGCTTACTTTCCTGCTATTTTTCTTTGTCCGTTTTCGGCTTCAAAGCCTCCCTATAGGATAGGGACCTTTTTGAAGATGTACTTGTAGCCTCATCACTATCCAGCATCTATTCTTCCTCTCTCGCAACCAGCGCAACGTCACCTGTGAAACTCCCTCCCACCTTTTGAACCTTACTCCTGGCTTCTTCATTTTCCTTCAGTTCTAGTAACTCAGACTCTCTTTCATTCACAACTGTAGCTTGAAACCCCTCTAGACCCCGTCGATCAAACAACTGTTGATCGGGGGACTGCTTTCTAGGACTGGAAGCTTGTTTTGTCATGGGAGAAACTCAGACACTCTCTCACTACCTTTTCTCTCTCTTTAATGCTCTATTATTCGTTGTGTTTTTAACTTGGTTTTGCTTTCTCTTCATACTATCACGCACCTTGGCTTTCCCCCTCAGCATATGTGGTCCCTGGCTTGACTTGTTGATCCTTTTTCTCACCATAAATCACTAGGTTCCCCCCTTCCGCACCTGGCATCTTTGCTTTCTTAGAGATAGCATCAGATAAATCAGCTGACTGATCCAAATCTCCTTCCAGTTTGGCTATAGTAGCATACTTCGATTGATATGATTTTTGACCTTCTTTCCTTCCTATCCTCACTACATAGTCATTCTTAACTAATTTCACACTACTCTAATTCATACTTGGATGGTGTGCCCGAGTTGACTCTTGGACAAACATCCAAGGACCAAATTTTTTCGTCTTGAGTCAATAATACTTTCTCCGGCAACATTCTCGATGCAGGTTCAAGGGAGCCATTGTTGTCTTACTCGAGCTCTATTTCCACGGGCGAGCTTCCTTCCTCTGGCCATATGTACCACAAGCAAAGCTAATCAAACCTACTTCATACTCAACATTGAAAAGAGCTAACAAACAAATAACTCTGGGGACCAGCTTTTTCTGTAAATCTATTTCAACACAGATTCTTACAAAGCGACCTCGTTCAAGTTTTGCTTTATTATCTTCCATGGTTGATAAGGTTCTTCCCTATCATATCACCTAATCTCCAAATATATTTCCTTGGATAACAGTGGATAGGAATATGTGGAATCCTTACACATATAGCTACTCATCTAAGGGGGTTATGAAACATATCAAAGTATGGCGTCCACCGTTGCACTAGGAGTGTATGTTGAGCGACTATCCATGGCCCTTCAAAGAGTATCCTCTTATACTTAATCCCCTAGCTTTCATCTTCGTTTTGGAACCTAACCAAATAATAGTTGTTTGGTAGGTCTATCATGTCGTAATCATTAAATCCCCACAGCCAACCGATTCTGTCCTTCAGTTTGTAGATATTAAATCTACCCCCCAAAATGGTGATTATTAGAGCATTATTTCACAACTAACAGTTTTCATTAAACTCTTCCTCTGTTTCTAGTACTATAGGGTAGATAGACGTTAACTTCCTCATTTCTTCAGTAGGAACTCATAGTGGTCAAGTCCTATCCTGAATATCAGATGGTAAAGGGTCATTGTCTGTAGCTCCACTACCATTAGTTATACCATTGAATTCCACCCCTTTGAAATCCAAGAAAGAGTTTGAATAGTTTTGTTTCTATTGCACTAGTTCTTTCATACTATCCTCTATACTTGGATCATTTTCAAAACAACGCTCTGCATCTTCCATTTTATCCTACATCAGTTTGTCTTCCTTGCCTTCCTTCTTTAACATCTTCAAGTTAATGATTGAGAATCCTAGTTCCGGAGTTCTACCTGGTGGTACTTTCCAGCAGCAAGGTTCACCCATCCAGAGCACTCTTGTGGCACGAATTCCATGAGAGCTTTTCCTCACAAAAATTTCCAAGCCAACTACTTTATATATCTGAACTGGCATTAGGGTATTAGGAATCTAGACCCCACATTTCTTAGTAATCATAGTTGTCATGAGAGAGAGGAATAAAAAACAACCGCCAACAAAACCAACATAGCAAACCCCTACCAAAATAACATTTTCTCCGGACATGAGGCTAGTGGAAGGGTTGGTCCCTCATAATTTAGTGAACTGACATTCAAATTCTCACTTTTTTATCCTTATTTAGTACCAGATAGTGCATTGAACAAGAAGCAACACTATAAGATATGTGAATATGAGTTTCTTAGCTGAAGAAACATTCTTAGCAAACATGCAGTTAATAGTTACATGTTAAACCCTTGTGCCCTGGTGGGCAGGAAGGAACTATAATCAATTATGTCTAAATTCTATAGAACTATAATCTCTTTACCCTTGTAAAATCCAGAAATTTCCGTCACGGATTTGAGATCGCAACAAAGATTTTAATTTTTTTGGGGGCTATGCTTTCTACTTTGCATCCCAACAAGATCAAGCTATTAAATGCGTCTAAACGATCACATGAACAAACAACTAAAAGATAACTCAAGCTTACTTCTCATTTCTAGATGAGTCTTAAATAGTGACAGTGCCTTGGAACAGCCCTCCAAGCATAGGCCTCATCAAAATGACAATGTTTTGCTTAGTAAAAGTTACTCCCATGATGCGAAACAAGGATATTAACTGGAAAAAAAAAATTTAACTAGGTTTTATTTCTGCCGCAAACCGTTCTCACCTAATAGAAGTTTCTCCAACTGAAATATATTTAACTGGGTGTCATTTCTACAGCGAAACTCGTTCGCCATACAGCTCATTCCACTGCTTCAACTCTCGCATAATTAATCCGTGAGCATCAAAACTTGCAGGAACCTGTGGGTAAAATATAAGATTTAGATTCTTCTGCATGTGTCCCACTGGTAAATGGGTAAGCTTTCTCAAAGGCAATGAACAAAGGGCATTCAACAAATTTATGGTCTCGGGCAGCAAACACAGATTTATCTAACAATCTAGGTAGATTGGGCTATGTGTTGAATATGGGTTGTAAGTATTTTCTCACAATGGTGCAAGACAAAGCAAACAAAAAAGTTCCAAAATCAACCGACTAAGGACATGCGTTAGGTGAATCTTTAACTGCTGAGCTCAAATGCTATTTTTAGTGGGGGGGAAAAGCATATGTAGCCCCTACATTATTTACACAAATATCCATTTATAGCAAATATTTTCCCATAATGGTAGAAGAGAAAGAAAACAATAGGTATGGGCCTAAATCAAGCAAAACTCATGGTCAGTAATGTAAAGTGTGAGGGGCTTTGAGTTAACCCTACCTGAGCCTTAGCCTGAATCATGTCTTCCATATTTATAGGCCTCAACGTAACTGGCTCTTGTTTGACCTCCTTAGCACTTGAAGCAACTTCGGAGCTTTGGCCTTTGGCATCTTCCTTATTCTTATCCTAAATTAAGATAAAATTTATGCTGGTCAGCTAAAAGATGCTCATTAAGTTGAGAAGGCACAGCGAGATCATGTTATGAGTCATTTAAATTACTTTCTCTTCTGTATCCTCTTTGGGACTTGAAGCAGATTGTGAGCTTTGGCCTGTGGCATCTTTCTTATTCTTGTCCTAAATTAAGACAAAATTTATGCTAGTCAGATAAAAGATAATGATTAAGTTGAGAAGGCACGGTGAGATGATGCAAGTCAAGGAAATTACTTTCTCCTCTGTATCCTCTTCAGGACTTGAAGCAGCTTCTGAGCTTTGTCCTTCAGCCTCTTTTTTATTCTTTTCCTTAAATAAGAAAAGATTTTTGCAAGTCAGTGAAAAGACGAGGATTAGAATGAGAGGACACATTGACATGATCTAACAAGCCAACATTGTCGAATTTGGTTAGTAACATTACCATATCCTTCAATTTCTCCTGCTTTATTAGCTCCCTAACGGGCCGATAAGCAGCAGCAGTGCACAAATTCTATTTAAAAGAAACTTAGTGTCAAGAGATGGTGATCACAGCTAATAAGTAGAGAAACAGAATAACAATATCCAAAAGAAAAAACAAACCTTGAGGTCGCTTCCAGTATATCCCTCTGTCATGACAGCAATCTCTTTGAAGTCCAAGTTTTCAGTATTTTCCTTAGCCAGTATGGTTTTCAAGATAATCTCCCTAGTCTCAACTGAGGGAAGACCAACCATGATTCTGCTCAACATTGAAATTTACAAGGGTATCAGACTAAAATATATTTGCAGTACTTATTTAGAAGTTGAATAATTCAATGTTACTAAGAGATCAAGCCAAACTAAATTTTACAAGAGGTGCTTTAGAGAGGTTTTGAATAGTTACTCCATACTAATGCAAACTTGAAACTGAGAGATAATCATCCATGCAAGAAACAAATTGGACAATCACAAATCAAAGAATCATAAAAATAAGGATCGTTAGATATTACCAGTTTTACCAAAACGGTTGAGAAAATATTGAAAGTAACAAAGGTGTTCACGCTCGAATGGTGTCACTGGTTGCTATGTGCAATGTTTTGATCATTTGAAGGCCAAAAATTTAATTTCACAAAAACTAATCTTTTTGTTTTCCTATGAGCACCTAACTACCAATAAAGGTCATGTATGCATTTTTTCTTAAGACAAGAATGATAAAATGAATCAGAAACGAATGAAGACATATGTACCTTCGCTCAAACCGTCTTATTATTGCATCATCAAGGTCAAAAGGCCTGTTGGTTGCAGCAAGGACCAGAATTCGCTCATTTTGTTTTGTCAACAGACCATCCCAATGGGTCATGAATTCATTCTTAATCCTCCTTGTAGCCTCATGCTCTCCACATCTTGCTCTTCGCCCGAGCAAGCTATCAACCTCATCAATAAAAATAATGGTTGGAGAAACCTTTGCAGCTAGAGAGAAGAGAGCGCGGACATGCTTCTCAGCTTCTCCAAACCACATTGATGTGATTGTAGACATGGAGACATTGATGAAACTTGCTCCGGCTTCATTTGCAATTGCCTTTGCAAGCATTGTTTTTCCAGTACCTGGAGGTCCAAAAAGCAATATACCTCGACAAGGCTTAAGAAGTCCACTTTTGAAGAGTTCTGGTCGTCGAAGGGGAAGCATGACTAGCTCTTGGAGTGATTCCTTAACTTCCTCTAATGCGCCGATATCTGAGAATGTTACTCCTATCTCATTTGCTGGGATAAGTTCTGATCTTATGTGCCTTTCATGCTGATTGTCTGGACGAACTTCCTGCCAGCATAAAATTAAACCAGAATAATCAAATAACAGAATGAAG
The DNA here is from genome assembly GCA_006871305.1 of Vachellia collinsii. Lineage (NCBI taxonomy): Eukaryota > Viridiplantae > Streptophyta > Magnoliopsida > Fabales > Fabaceae > Vachellia > Vachellia collinsii. The sequence goes on along the minus strand of QFDD01005177.1, from coordinate 3,215 downwards.
TAACCATGGATAACATTGGTTAAACGCTCCTTTTAGCATCTCAACCAGCTGAGTGCCATTTTATAAATTTAGAATACTAGTCTTTCATCATCCATTAATATTTTTTCTTCCTTGGAAGCATTTGTGCTGATCCATTTTGCTCTCATGAAAGTGAAAGTAAACATACCTTCTTTCCACTCTTTCCATTCTTTCCATTAGGAATATCTTTCCCCTCTCCATCGTCACTACTTTTCTTTTTGCGAAATAGATCCAGACCATGGCACAAACTGTGAATTCCCAGGATTAGTCACGACTCACTAGATCATGTTTTCCTTAAATAAATAAATAACTGGTCCAAATTCCTACCTGTCAGATGATATTACAAGTTTTCCGTTGCGGTATTCTGGATCCTTGGTATTTGACAAATAATGAGATATTGCAGATACCGCAATTTCCTCAATATATCTACTTAGTATCTTTGTATCCTCATGGCTGATTGAATTCAAGTCTTTACATTCAACATCATTTTCTGCCAGTACTTCAGCAATGTGGTTTCTGTTATCTTGAGACTTGATTGTTTTCTTGTTCTCTTTCAGTTGAGCTTTCCAATCTTCAAGATCAGATTCATCTTCTGGTGGTTGGATCTTAATGCTGTAAGGGAATAACGCTGCAAGCCGTTCATCAACTTTTGAACATTTATTCTCTTTGCGAGGCGGAGCAATCCATAGTGGGAGATTTCCTACAACCGCATACAACACAACTGTTATATTTGCAAATAATATTAATATATTATCACTTTAAGAGATAACAAAGCTTAATATATATTATGCCCCACTTTCAATTTTCAGTTGCCTCCCTTTATTATTTTTTTCTTATTTCATAACACAAGATGAAAACAAATGCATTTGACTCCTACATTGATCATGTAAGAAACAAGAATTGATAAACATGTTTAAGCTTCTCAGATAAAAAATGTCTTTACTTTTCTATTTTTTCAAACAAATGTATACTCTTTCACCAACTAATTTTGTTTTTCAGTTCTTTAATCACACCCCCCCCCCCCAAAAAAAACTGTTTTTAGCAAATAATTTGATTTTTCTATTGTTCCATTTTCCTTATGAATCTAATCATACATGAAATTCGGATACAAATTTTTCCTCCCTCACCAGGTTTTTTTTTTTTGTCTGCAATCTTGGAACCAAGTATCAGCACTGGCCCTGACAGTTCCCCTAGCATTTCATGAAACAAACTATGCAGTTGATCTGATTGGAGGAAAATCTTGTCAACATCCCTGATGTACAAAATGATGGAACTCTTTTCTGACACAGAAACCAAGACCTGGAAGAATTATATTCATCCTGCTAGTTAGCTAGAACTAATTAATTGAGAAATTATCCTCTTCCATGAATGTATTTCGGTGCCAAGATATTTAAATAAAGAACTGGTTTCAGTTAGATGATGAAAATACCTTATAAAGCAACTGCATAAAGAGTTTTTCATCGACACACAAGCTGCTTTTCTGCTTCAAGGGAGCTGAGAATGAAGATTCAAAGCAATAAGCAAAGAAAACATTCAATTTTACGTACAATCAATCATAAAAAGGTCATAGACAATTTTAGGTGGATTAAGAATGGCAATAATGTGATAATTAAACAACAAATGGATTTGCTTATTAAATCAATTAGCATGAAAGAGGTAAGCAGCGTATACATCTGAATTAAATTCAGGTTATCGAAATTAATTGGAGAAGGATGAGCAAGCCCAAAACTTGCAGGCCTTGGCAACCTATTGCTCTGGATATTGTTGTAATTTTAAGACGGTCATCTTACAATGACAATTAATCTATCAAGAACATAAATAATATGCATATGAACTAAAACAGGAGAACAGAGAGAAATAAAAATGTGTTAAAGTATAACCAGAATTTGCTGGAGCAGATTTGGAAGCAATATTCCCATTAACCTTTGAAGTAACATTCGGACTTCCAGTGGCATTACTGTTTTTCTGAAAAGTGCCTGCATAAAAGTAGTCAATCAAGATACACTGATGTGATATAATACAATTTAGTAAAGTATTGAAAGAGGTCAAGAACTGAAGGTTATTCACTACCACAACATTGCAGGTTTGAGAATGAAGTTAACAAAACCTTTTGCAAGATCATGAGTTCATAATTATGATAACAGGAAGAGATATTTGACATTGAACAAGAATACAACACCACTGATTGCCGAATCAATCATGGCTAAATCAGTTTTAAGCTCTCTATAAAATGTAATTTAATGCTAAGAAATATGATAATTTTGGGGGCAAAGGTCTGTTTCTTCCCTCCCTACCTTTAGTTTTGCCATTTGAAGAGAGGACAGAAAAGGAACCAAGCAAATCAGACACTCTCTCGGAAGCCACCTCAGATAAGGACCTTTTAGGAGACTACAAACAAAGCAAACGAATTAGGGAAATAAACCTCACAGACCAACTCAAACGTTTGTGATTCATTTTTAAAATATGACCAGGAAGGGAGATGGAGAAAAAACATATTTTTATGTAAAAAGGGAAGTATCTTCGGTTTTTAATGCAGAACGCGTCAAGATAAAAAAAAAAAAAAACAAATAAATCTAGAGCAGAAAGGCTTACTGGTTCTTTTCTTGCACATCCATATTTGTTCTGTATCTGTAAAAGAGATACGTCAGATAGGAATATTATTATTAGCTTATTGAACAAACAAAAGAAATTGCAATATGTCAATAATCACCTTGGAAGAGAAGTCAACTATATCAAGCAACAGCAACTTGGATTCAAAGTGATGTGCTAAAGCCTTGGCAAGCGTTTGTAGGTAAAATTCTGCCAAAAAATTGAAAAATAAAAATGAAGCAAGCATGAGTCAAACGGATATGAAAACCCAACACAGTCTTGTGCAGGAACATGCATAAGACATCTGCGTAACATACCATCAGATCCAGAAAGCAGAATTGCCCTGCTTGCTGGTGAAAGGTTTCGGGTGTGTTTGGAGAAGAAACGTTGCCCTAAATGAACAGATGCAGCACTTTTCAATAACTCTCGGGTTCTTTCACTGTCAATGCGGTGGAATAAGACTTGTGTTATATATATAAGGCTAATAATAACTCATATTTATATATGATTTGAAACCTGAACCAGAAGGAACCTGGTGTTCACAAAGTCACTCTACTAAAGAATAAATGTCACAAGTCAAGCAAATCAAATTCCTCCAAAGTAGCACA
>QFDD01005176.1:0-16149 GCA_006871305.1 Vachellia collinsii | reverse complement strand
CTGTGATGAAGCATAACCAATACACAATTACACTGAAGACAATCATGCACTAGTAGAACTACTGTGATGAAGCATAACCAATACAAATGCACTAGGTATGATCGCCTGTTGATTGGACATGGTTTTATCACCTTCCACTTCAATACAAAATGATTGTACCCAACATAATGTAGTATAGTGGGCAACCCATCGTTCTTCTCGAGAAGAGGTTTATTGGCTATCCTAGTCTAAATTGGTTATTGAAAACATGTTAAACATGGGTAAAAAGGGGGCTTTTGATTTAGTAACAGGAAATTGTAATGCAAAACAAGTGTAGTAAAATATTTTTGGTCTTTTTAATAATTGGAAGCGTGCTTTGGATAAAGGGAAATATAATGAATAGACTCTCGGCGATTAGAGCTTAGCTTTCCTTGCTCTAACTTAAACACGGGAGTTTAATCCTTTTGAGTCTAACTGAGAAATCCTAAGTAATCACTTAGCTCCAATGGTTTAATTAATGTAATTCACTTGAATCCAAGTTAATGAACATTCCTTAAAACATTGTTAAATACCGCTCAAAATGTAAAAGGATGAATGATTCTCATATCCTCAATGAATTACAATCACAATCACTGAAACCAAATGAACAACTAACCACCAACAATCATGGATAACTAGCTGAACACAAGGAATCAAGTCTCAAATATATATATACTAATCAACATGAAACAACATCTAATCCAAATACATAGCCAGTCAAAGGTTCACAAATCTATAAACACCATTTCCACAACAGTAGGAATCTCTAAATCTAGAAATGTCTACAAATACTCAAATGCAAGATTAGACTAGGAATACTCCCCAATGAATCCCAAAGCTCAGGCCTTGCTCTCCATCACCAAGGGGTTAAGATTTTAGCCTCTTATAGCTTCAAGGACGCAGCTGATATCACAGTAATGTTCTGCCATGAGGGAGGTGGAAATGAAGATGGAAAAACGGAGAAGGAAGTGGTAAGGAAGGTTTGAATGGTTGGGAATGGAGCAAGATGGAGTAAAATGTTGGAAAATGGAAGGAGGTGAGTGTAGTTTGATGGTTGCTTCAGAGGGGGAAAGCTGGCTTCAAGATGATTCTCCAAATCTGTAAAATCACGCCGATTTGCATGGTGGCTCTCCTTTTGTTGGGTAGAAGGCTGCTGACCTAATCCAAAACACATAACTGCACTTTCACACAATGAGGTCGCAACTTCACTCTAATTACGTCGTGACTTATACATAGTATGTCGAGACCTGAAAGGTCAACAGAGCCTCTGAAGTTGCAGAAAAGTCGCAACTTATTATTTATGGCTGTGACACAAAAGGTCCAGGGGCACTCTTCTGGTAAATTTCTTCCTATCACGAACTGTATTTCCTTCAGCTTCATTTTTGGGCATTGAATATCTCCTCCATATACCTGCAACAAAAACAAAGGGCTTTGTTAAAGAATCAAACACTGAAATTCAAAGGCATGTACAGCTGAAAGAGATAATTTACTCATTTTCCCCTTGTGTCAGTACATATGCAATATATGACCAATATAGGCAAAAGAAGCTCAATTTCACACAAGATAAGGTAAAAAGAGTTAGAGAATGCACCAAAATTAAGTAGAAAAACCATGTAAATATTAGTGTTTATCACTCTCCCACACTTAAACCTTTGTACTCCTGGACAAAGACTTGAACCACTCCCAGAAACATATAAGCACAATTGAGGATATCAGCATGATTTTAAGAAAAAAAATAGTCCCAGAACCAATTCAACAATCATCCCCTAGGGAAGACATCAATAATAACATGAATAAAGCCCAATAACTAGCTACAAAGCACAATGGATTCTGGATGTATGAACACTAGAGATTCGCTCAAGGGGTACATGTGCTGCCTCACTATCTCTCCTCATTGGGGTACTTTTCGCTCAACATTCAAGTAGAAAACGGGCTACCATAAGCTTGTAATAGTTCTAGAATCTCCACTATTTATGCATCAATAGAATGAATCAAGAGGACTTTGTGGTTTGTAATGATGAAAATAGGCCACAGGGAGTAGATGAAATAGAGAAATGAGTGTCATGTGTATGACGTTATCAATCAATGACTCAAGAGTAACATCTAAATTTCCAATTGAAGCATTTATGAAGAATTGTTTCAAATGCCCCTTTCTTTTTTTTTAATATATCTTTTTGAGTCACTTCTTTTTTTTAGTTTTTTTAAGTCTAAACACAAATAATTCAACTTTAATTCTATCAAGATACCTTGAGGTCCTAGAGAATACATATACACAACACTCAGTGAATGGCTCAAAAAGGATAACAGAAGAGTATAAATGATGTGGAGGCTTGTGTTTGAGATATAAGGTGAAGAAATGAATGCCTCTATCACATTCAATGCATTCAAGCATGTTATGCTTCGGCCAAGAATCAGAACAAGTTCTAGAGAATGAAAACTACATGAATAATCCTCAATATAGAAAATTTAGGCCCAAATTATCCTCTCGACACGGGTTTCTATCTCTACTATTCAAACACTAAGCTCCAAAGAACATGTACTATTCACAGGGCATTATAACACTTATCATAGAGGCAAACCCCTTGGGTGATGGTTGAATTGGTCAAGAAAACTTTTAAAAAGCATGCATGAATCCCAAAAGTACTAACTAGATCACGAGAAAGTCTCACCCCAAAGTCCAGAATTCCATAAATTAAAGGTGGGACAAGTTTTCCAAGCTTTATGCAATGAGGTCAAATCAATAAGTCATGAAATTTACTTAAAAAGAATATAGAGGCAGTCAAAACTGGTTTTTCTGTATAGCATTGCTTCAAAGCAAAGAGAAAAACACTCATGCAAGGATTCATGCACTAAGGTCGCGACTTGTATAGTTAATGTCGTGACCTAAATGGTACCGAGAGCAAAGTTGAGTACCAAGGCCACCCAGGTCGCGACCTCCTATGAAATAAGTCACAACTTCAATCTAGCAAGCTACCAACACATGAAAATTTCAAGACCTAAGAGTTAAGATAGTAGAACTTCCTCACCATGCATCACAACACTTAAAAATTTGTGCAGTTTGTCACAAAGTTTGACTTTGAAGCAATTGGATTTTGAAAGGAATAAACAAAATGAAACACAAGAGTTAACCCCCCCACACACACACACACTTAAACATAGCAGTGTCCTCACTGCATAGAGAATCAGATGGGAGAATTAACATAAAAGAGTACCAAAGGAGGTAAAGGAGAAACAAGCCAAGTAATTATTCGCATTTCAGCAAGAGTGACAAAAGTTAAAGCTCAGCCATAAAACCCAAGTTTAGAAATAAAGCAAATTACAACCAAAAGTAACAATGAAAAATAGAAAAAACAGAAATCACTCCTCTTCGCCTACTCCACCTCAGGTCAAACCTCTTCTTCTTCCGCTGCCTCTTCTCGTTCCCCTGATCCTTCTCCTCCACTTGAAGATTGGCCTGGCCCCTCTGAGAAAAAAGTGGTGGAAGGAATGGAACTCTGCCAAAATGTTGCTTTGAACCCTGGAGGAAAGTTCACTTGGAGCAATTGGGCCATTTGCAATATTAAAGGATCCATGAACCGCTATCGTCAGAATTCGTTGGCCATCATCTGTTGGTTCAAGGATATAAACTGATCACTCAGAATGGCAATTTACTCACTTAGTGAACTTAGGGTGATACCATGGTCACCCTCTTCAGTCTACTCCACCAGTTCCTCAATAGCTGGCCTCTTTCCTTTCTTCCTGCTCCTACTTGATTCAGCAGCTTCAGAGATAATATTGAGGCAGTAAACATCCTTGTAGTGATGGGGGCCAGAGTCAAGTCTGTCTTCTTCTCAATGATTTTTCTGGCTCTACATAGGTTGGTGATTAGGTGGGGAAACACAAGCAAAGAATGAGCATTACTGACACAGTGCATCATTTGATCCTGTGCAATCACCGCCATGTCTACAGGTTGTCCGGTCATGAGAAGATACAATAGCAAGGCACCCTCGATGGGAACATTAGAGATATGAGCGAGTGGGCGTATGTTGTAAGTCATGAAGTTGAGCCAAACTTTTGCTTCCTCATTCATGTACTTTCTTTCAAAGAACTGTTAGTCGCCCCTTCTGGTCCATCCTAGATTTTGAATCCCCATCACTGCAAATGCTTCATCCCAATGAACAAGGTCCAAATTGATCTTTAGGCGTTGAAACTGGCAGCGCTTGACCGTAGGCAATTTGTAAAAGCGTCTGATGTTTGCAGCATCAATTGTGAAGTCCTGATTCCAATAGCTTATACCAAGTGCAACTATGGTGGCAGAGTGTGTGTAGAACTCACAAACCAATGTCAAGTTTTCCTGGGTCTTTTTCTTCATGAGTTTGCCAAGTCCCATATCGATAGCCTTCTGATAAAACTCAAATTGGATGGTCTCGGGGAAGTAGCGTTCTTGGACTGCCCCTCTGTTGCCAAACTTCTTCACTACCTCAGCCTTTATAAATATACCGGAGGCTCTTCCTCTGAGTCACTTCGACCTGCAGATTCTTAGTGCGCACCATCTTCCCTCAAATAGAAATGAATAGAGCAACCAAGGCAACACAAGAAAAACATAGAGTAAGAGACATGAAATAGAATGCTAGAACTAACTTAGGGGCTGTCCATCCTATGTTGCTGACAAATGCCACTTGACAAGTGATGGGACAATCAAATCTTTGAAAGAAAACTGAGTTTGGCCATGAAGAAGAAAAACAGAGGGCCCCTTTTTTGTCAATATAGGTCACAACTTAGATTTTACTAGTCGCGACTTGGATTGTACCGAGAGCAATTTGCAAAGAATCGGAGGTTTAGGTTGCGACTTGAATACAATGAGTCACGACCTGAAGCCCAGAGTCTTGAAAAAATTGAATTTCAAACCAGTGACGCCAATGGGAAAGTGAGTATTTCACAACCAAAACAGTCTCACATAGCAATACATTTTCAACACAAAGTTCAATCAACAATCACAGTAGCCTTGACAACATACCATTACCCCTAATCCAAAACAAAGAGAATGGAAGACAAATCTACCTAGTAAACAGCAAGTAAAAAAAATGAAATACCTTGAGAGAGAATGGAGAAGAAGAAATGGCATAAACACAAGGGAAAGGAGAAGCAAGAGAAGCCACCCACACTTGAAACTTTGAGGAATGCAATGGAGAGGGGGTTGGATATATATATAGAGAGGAAGAGAGTGATGGAGGGCTGCAACGGTTGAGGAGAAGAAGAGGAGAGAAGTCGCAACGGCTGGAGGAATGAAGTGAGGAGTCAAGGGTTTCTGATATAAATCACCTAGGGCTTCTGATATGCAGACTCAGGTAGCGACCTAAAGTATATTGTGTCGCAACCTAATAGGTTCTATGTCGCGACTTATATAATTTAAGTTGTGACATTCAAGAAGAGAAAAAGGAATGCTCAGCACATAATGTCATGACCAAAATGGAATAGGTCACGACTAAAATGGTACCGAGGCTACTTTGCCTATTTATCCCCGATGGGTACCCCTAGCAAACCTCCTAAACCACTTAACTTACATAATATTTCTAACAAACCATCACAAGATCTATGCAATTCAATACACAAAGTCAAATTCAAGCAATAGAAGGCTAGGAACAAGGTGTGGGAAGCCAGCGAGGGATAGGGTCCTTCCGCGACTTACCTCTTCCTCATACACTACTCAAAGCAATACTCTCTGTACAGCTTGCAGTCACATGCCGAGCACGGAGTGCCTAGATGGGTAAACGAAATAATGCAATTGAGTGTGTGATGGTGGGAGAATACAACAGGCTCAATGAAAAACACAGGGAGTTTATTAAACAAAACACAAATAACAGCAAATAAACTCTACTTTAATGGTACATCCCTTTCAATACTCAAGCACGATCACATGTAAAATAATGCAACAAAGATGGAAAACATGTGAAAAGTAAAAGAGAAAGGAAAGGGACAACCTGGTGTCAAGCCGGCTCAACCAGTTCTGAATAGAGCTTGAGGAGATGTCTATTGCATTGGAAGATCTTGCCTGAAGCCTCTTCCTTCAGCTCTATCATTCCAAAATCATGTACTTTAACCACTGTGTATGACCCATCCCAGCTCATCTTAAATTTCCCTTTCATGAACTTGAACCAGGTTTGGTACCTTAACACTTTGTCTCCTTCTTTAAATTGCTTCCTCAGAATATTAGAGTCATGAATCAGCTTGGCCTTCTGCTTATAGATGTCAAAACTATGGTAAGCGTCCAACCGTAGTTATGCTAACTCTTGAATTTGAAGGAGACAATTCAGTCCAACTTCCTCCAATTCAGTATTACAGCTCTTCATGGCCCAATATGATTTATGCTCAAGCTCAATTAGGATGTGACAGGATTTTCCATAGATAATCCGATACGGTGACATTCCTATCGGGGTCTTGAAGACAGTCTGATAGACGCATAAAGCATCATCCAACCTCCAACTCCAATCCTTATTCGAGGGTTTGACAATCCGTTCTAGGATTCTCTTGATTTCACAGTTTAACACTTTAGCTAACCCATTTATTTGTCAATGATAGGGGGTTGAGGGTCTATGGTACACACCATACTTTACCAACAAGTTATTGAGGAGCTTGTTGCAAAAGTGGGTGCAATGATCACTAATTAATATCTTCGGTACGCCAAATCTACTAAAGATAGTAGACTTCAGAAATTTAGTGACCATGGATGCATTGTCCTTTCTGGTTGGGATGGCCTCTACCCACCTAGACAGGTAATCTACGCTCAGAAGGATATAGGTATAACCATGTGAAGGCAGAAAGGGTCCCATAAAGTCAACTCCCCATGCGTCAAAAACCTCACAAAAAAAGATAGGCTACTATGGCATCTCATGTCACTTACTCACATGCCCAAATCTTTAACGCACATCACATGCCCTACAATAGGTAAAGGAATCTTTGAAGAAGGTAGGCCAGTAGAATCCAGCATCCAAGACCTTTCTAGCATTTTTCTTTGCTCCAAAATAACCCCCACACACCGTATTGTGGCAAGCCTCCAATATAGCTCGTGATTCAACTTCGGGAATGCACCTCCTTATCACTTGGTCAGAACAAATTTTCCACAGGTGTGGTGCATCCCAAATGTAGTATGAAGCCTCACCCTTAAGCTTTTGTGCCTAAAACGGAGTCAAATGTGAAGGAATTAGATTTGTAACAAGATAATTGACTAAGTGTGCAAACCATGGTTGTGAAACGGATAAAGCACAAAGAGACTGATCAGGGAAAGAATCACAAATAGAATCAGAGGGTAATACTCCCCTAGTAACAAGTGGCAATCTACTAAGATGATCTGCAACATGGTTGACATTTCCAGCTCTATCCTTCACCTCCACATCAAACTCTTGAAGCAATAGCATCCATCTCAAAAGTCTTGGCTTTGACTGAGGTTTGTGAAATAGATATTTGACTACTGCATGATCTGTGTGCACAATTACATTGGAATTTATGAGATATTGTCTAAATTTGTCCAATGCAAACACAATTGTGAACAATTCCTTTTCAGTAGTTGTGTAATTTTTCTATATAGGAACAAGAGTTAAAAAATTACTTTTGAAAGAGTACCCTCTTTTTGACCTAGCATTGCCCCCACACTCATATTAGAAGCATCGCAAGAAATTTCAAAAGGCAAATCCCAATTGGGGTAGGTCAAAATCGGTGGTGAAATCAATTTACTCCTCAACTCATTGAAAGCATGCTCACAAGCAAAATCAAAACAAAAATCAACATCCTTTTGCAACAATTTTGAAAGAGGTCGAGCTATTTTACTAAAATCCTTAATGAATCTTCTATAAAACCCCACATGGCCGAGGAAGGACCTTAATTCTTTCAAATTGATGGGGCAAGGTAGAGAAGATATCACTTCAATTTTAGCTCGATCTACCTTTATTCCCCTATGGGAAATCAAGTGTCCTAGCACAATGTCGTGATCAACCATAAAATGGCATTTTTCATAGTTCAAAACCAGCTTTTTCTCAATGCATCATGCTAAAACCTTGTCAAGGCTTTTTAGACAATCATCAAAAGAATTGCCATACACAGTGAAATCATCCATAAACACATCAATGAATTTTTCAATGAATTCAGAAAATATAGACAACATGCACCTTTGTAATGTGCCAGGGGCATTACAAAGACCAAATGGCATTCTCTTATAGACATAAGTACCGAACAGGCAAGTGAAGGTGATTTTGTCCTGATCTCTAGGGTCTATAAGAATCTAAAAGTACCTTGAATACCCATCTAAGAAACAATAATGGTTTTTCCTCGCTAACCTCTCAAGCATTTGATCACTAAATTGCAAGGGAAAGTGGTCTTTTTGAGTGGCATCGTTCAATTTCCTATAGTCTATACAAACTTGCCAAGAGTTTTGTACCCTAGTGGGAATAAGCTCATTGTTCTCATTTTTGTTCAACACGACTTGTACCGGAGAAAACCCACTCACTGTCAAATATGGCATATAATGCCGGCTCTTAGAAGTTTGTCAACCTCCTTCCTAAGCACATCAGAGATTAGAGGGTTTAACCTCCATTGGCTTTGCTTAACAGGTTTGGAATCCTCAGTCAATAAAATCTTATAAGTACACATAGTGGGGTCCAACCAATTTATGTCAGACAACTGCCACCCCAAAGCCTCTCTATTTTTACTTAATACGCTTAGCAAACTAGCCTCTTCACTATCAAATGAAGAACTTGAAATTATAATAGGCAGTTTATCTCTAGCGCTCAAGTAGGCATATTTCAAGTTAGGGGGCAACTTCTTAAGTTCCAAAATAAGGGGTTGGACAGTAAAGGAAATCAACCTTAACCCATCAGTGTAGTTGGAGATACTTCCCTTTGGAGGTTCTTGATGTATGCACTTGTCCAAATCATGTTGATTTGCTTCAGTAGCTTCAGCTTCTTGGGATGCCACTTCAATCTCATGTGGATTCACAGAAGTGACTTCCATGGTTGACTGCGTCTTTACACCTATATCACCATTGGATATTACTTCATTCAAGAAAAGCAGGGTAAGAGGTGTAATTTTAGAGTGTGTGGGAATGGAAATGGTAAGGGAAAGTGGTGGCCCTTCAACCATGTCATTAATCACTGAAGCTAGAAGAATTTGAGTCTAAGATGTTGCTCCAAGACTCCCAGGTCATGACTTTTCCTTTCCATGTCACGACTGAAAGTGTACCAAGAGGTCCTCTTGGTAAGTGGGATCATAACTCGCGACTTCATATACTGTAGGTTGCGACTTTGAGCCTCTGTTGCTGGTGTTTTCTAGTTCAACTCCACTTATTGTCTTTTCACCACCTTGATAACCCATAGAACCAACTGGGACTCCCTTGTTACAGGCAATGTTAGTTGTACATGCAGGCAACGACCCAAAATCAAAAGGAAATGAAAAATCTTAAAGCACGGAAAGCATGCTGTCAATTTCTAGAGAATTAACACATGACATGTCATGACCACAAGATTTAAAAAATGAATAAATAGAAGACAGCGAGTCAAAATAAGCATCATATGCACTCAAAGATAACTCATGCTCTGCAGATTCAAGAAGTTCAGAAGAGGCATCAAGAAATTTAGGTGAATTCATGTGACAAGCATCATGCATATTCATTTCATACTCATCCCTAACTTGCTCTACAACTAAATCAATGGCATTCAAACCCATAAAAACAACATTATCAAAAGGATACTGAGTGGCCTCATTCATATTGAATGTGACCACATGCTCCCCTACCTCCATTGTGATACAGTTATGTTTCATGCTTATGATAGTCTTAGAGGTTTGGAGAAAGGGCCTCCCTAAGATAAGGGTGCTTTCGTTAACTACTTCATTAGACATGTCCAGCACATAGAAGTCAGCAGGGAACACTAGGTCCTTAACCTGAACTAGGATATCCTCTATGATTCCTTTGGGATACCTAATGGACTGATCCGTTAGTTGCAGCACTACACTGGTGTCTTTTATACCATTGATACCTAGGGCTAAATAAACTGACCAAGGCATGATATTAATTGCAGCCCCTAGATCCAACAATGCCCCCTTTATATAAACTTTCCCTATGGTGCATGGGATGGTGTAGGATCCTAGGTCTTGGCATTTCACTGGTAATGCTGCCTTAAAGAGGGAGGACACATTGGCACTGACTTGGATTCGTTCTAAGGGCTTAAATCTTTGTTTATCATCACATAGTTCTTTGAACAGCTTTGTTGAGATAATGTTTTGATGATGACAAAAATGTTTTTGAAATTGTGTTTTGAATTATCAGTTTTCAGAAAGTTTTTGAAAATCTTCGAGTTTTAATGAAATGTTTGAGAGAACTCGAGTTTCGTGTTTTAGAACTCGAGTTACAGTGTTTAAAAGTAGATTCAAAATCTCAAACTTTCTAGAGAACTCAAGTTTTGATTCGAGTTATATCAAAACTCGAGTTCTGGAAATCAAAACTCGAGTTTCGAGTGTTGAAAAAGGTTTTAGAAATGTGAAACTTTTAAAAGAACTCGAGTCTGAATGAAAGTTATCTCAAAACTCGAGTTCCATGTTTTAAAACTCGAGTTTCGTTCTTTGGAAGTCTTTTGAAAATCAGAACTTGCAGTGAGAACTAAGTTATGTTGGAAGTTTTGGGAAAACTCGAGTTTTGTTTTATAGAACTCGAGTTTCGGGTTCTCAAAGGACTTTGGAAAACCAAACTTCCTTCCAAAACTCGAGTCTTCAGTGGAAGTTTTGCGAGAACTCGAGTTACGCATCTCAGAACTCAAGTTTCGAAGAGAGAGAAACGGAACTCTCTTCCCAAACCTCAAGTTTTAGTGAAAGTCTCGACAGAACTCGAGTTTCAGGTTTTCAGAACTCGAGTTTCGAGCAGAGTCAAATTTTCTAAACTTCAAAACTTCTTTCCAAACTTGAAGTTTCACTTGGAGTTTCGTTAGAACTCGAGTTCCTTGGAATCAAACTCGAGTTTCGAAAGGCAAACTTCTTTTAAACTCAAAACTTCCAGTAGAACTCGAGTTTCATATAAAAGTTATATTTCAAAACTCTTATAACTTGAAGTTTCATGAAGGAAAACTCGAGTTTCGAAGGATGAAAATGCTGTAATACAAAACTCTCAAGAGAACTCGAGTTACAATGAAAGTTATGACTTGAAAACCTTCAAAACTTGAAGTTTTGACAAATGAAACTCGAGTCTCGAAGAGCACGAAACGTTTTAGCTTACTGGAACTCCTGGAAACCCGAGTTATGAACTTTACAACTCAAGTTTTATCAAAACTTTATTCAAACTCGAGTTTCAACAAAAGTTATGAGAATTTCTCTTTGAAAATTCTTCTATAACTCGAGTTTTGAAGAGACAAAACTCGAGTTCCATCTTCTGACAGTTACGCAGCGTGTCAGCAACTTTAAACTGATTCTAAAATCTTTCCTTTTTCATGCAACGATTATTTGAATTACACCAACCATCATAAATGCTTATCTGACTTATTTATTAACAGGGAATGAAGTCCAGATTGTCTGAACAAAAAGAGATTCAATGGACAAAATCTCAGAACTTCATTCTACCTACTGTCAGAGAGTTGCAGACGCATTCAATGCAAGAAGATGAACGACGATGGCGAGTCTAACGAAAACTTAAATGTCTCTAACGGACATTTAATACTTCTCACCTATAAAAGGAGATTCATTCAAGTCACTGGGAGATAGAGAACGCATATACAAGATTTTGAATTTATTACGCTTCACGTTCATACTCTGTTTTCATACTCTCATTAAAGAGCTTCAGTGTTCATCATTAAATTCTCATAAAGGAGAATATACTTGTTCATTTATTCTTTTGAGAGAGTTGGTCAAGGTCGGAGAACCTTGAGTTGGTTTAGACACGAGCAAAAGTGTCTGGGGATTAGATTGAGTTAAGAAGGGGGAGAGTCCTTTCTTGTGATTGGTTGTAATCTTTTTAAGATTAGTGGATTGAGAAAAGCTCAGAGGATTCTAAGGACTGGACGTAGGTCAAGTGGAACGAACCAGGATAAATCTCTGCGTTGCTTTCCTTCATACTCTGTTTTACACTTCACCGATTGCGAAAATTTTATTAAGACCAATTCACCCCCCCTCCTTGTCAAATCCGATCCTAACAAGCTTAACATATTTAGGCTTCCCTTTTAGAAACTGAACCATAGGCACATTGATTTCAAGTTTATTAAGCAAGTTATAAGTTTCAGTTGCAAACTCAGAGTCAGATTTCTTTGTACCAGAAAAGAAGGCTTTAATGAAAGGAAGGTCCTTGAAGTTACCTCCTTACTTGCAGGCATTGAGGCTCCCTACTTGCTAGACTCCGCATTCTCTTCCCTTTGCTCGCCTTTATATGCTATTCTTGCTACTGTGTTGTTGTCCTCTTGGGCTTTCTCTTCAGATTCAGGTTCATGCATGTGGATTTCATCTTGAATGATTCCCTCCTCTTGTATTCTTCTCTTCAGCATAAGCTCCTCTTCCTGGGAGCTTTCAGATTTCCATAATCTGATTGGGGAGAGTGGAGGGCTAGTCATTGATTGGTGTGATTCAGTGTTTACACTTCTTTCATTCTCAAAGTGAACTATCTTCCCACTTCTCAAGGTTATAGCATTGAGGGATTTGGGATTTATCACTGTGTTGGAAGGAATACTACCTTCCATCTTTGCTTGCATGTCAGAGACTGTGTTAGAAAGCTACGTCAAGTGACTTGTAATTTCACCGTTCTTGAGTGTAAGCGCTTCCATTTTCTTGGTTACATCAGAATTATCTTTCTACATTCCTTGCAAAATGGCAGTGATAGGGCAAATCTATCATCACTTTCCTTGATCTGCCCCTCCATGTTAGTCATCTAAGCCGCCATTTTCAAAAGTTGAGAAGTCTCATCCATCCTTGATGGTTGTTGGGATGACATGCTAGTGTTTGGTGCTGGCACTGCAGCTCGTGAGTGGTTTTGATAGCCACTTGATGAGGCACCAGTGTACTGAAACTAATTTCCCTGCCTACCTGGGTATTGATTGGGTCTATTGGATCCCCCACCCCACTTGAAGTTCGGGTGATCTCTCCACCCTAGGTTGTAAGTGTTAGAGTAAGGGTCTCTTTGTGAGTACTGTCCATCTCATCCTTGGTATAAAGCATTGACATCTTCAACTAGTCTATGGCAGTTCTCCATGAGATGCATGGGAGAATTACAATTCCCACAAGTAGAATTTACCATAGCAAGAGACTGATGCTTCATTGGTCATAAACTTTCCACTGTGCTTGTTAATCTGGACATATCTTGAGCGACCTTTACTAGTAACGGGTCTCTTTAAGCTTTAAGATCTTAAGCCCCCAAGGGTTTGCATGCTGTCGGTTTAAGGAAAAAGTTCTAATCAATTCCCATGCGGCCCTAGGTTCCATGTTCTCTATCGACATTTGCTGCGACATCCGAAACTTTAGTGTCATAAATTAGGAGTCCATTGTAAAAGTATTGAACTAGATGTTCCTCTAGGATTTGGTGATTGGGGTATCTAGTAAGCATTTCTTGGAACTGACTCCAATACTCAAAGAATGATTCATACACCTCTTCTTTTGCATCCGAGATTTCTTTGCAAGCAGCAGATATCTTCCTGGAAGAGAAATACTTGTTTAGGAAGGCCTTCTTCAAACTTGTCTATGACTCGTATGCATTGTCTACATAGAGCAGTATATTCATATACCATTCTTTTGCTTTACCCTCTAAAGGCAGGTGGAACACCTTCCACATAACATCATCAATATTTGCTTCCACAAGATTCATAGACATACACTGCATGTAGAGTGTTCGGAGATGGAGATATAGATTTCATGAAATTTAGGCAATGAGTATATCAATTGACCTTTTATTTCGAAGTCAGCATTAAAAGTAGGAAAAACACCAGGCATAGGGTCAAAGTTTTGGTCAGACTGTGTTAACTCTTTAATGGTCCTACCCCTAGGTTGACCATTAATTCTATTATGCCCATTATTCTCCCCTTGATCTTCATGGCCATTCCCCTTATTAGGTTTGTTATGATTTCCATTGTGATTCCCGAGACCAACAAGTGGAGGTATATCAGCCATGATTTCCTCTTCTACTTCCTCACTTTCACTGGATGAATGGGGAGGGTTATGCAGAGTGGGTGTATTTGGGGTGTTCTGTTTCTCTCCCTCTTCTACTTCTCGCCCTCTCCGTATACAAGTTCTTTAAAAATTATGCACAAGTAAAATTCTAAGAAAATTGCAGCCAAAACTGATATGTACCAAGTATTTCAATCAAGCTGAATGCAAACTCAATGAATTCTAATAGAGCTTAGTGAGTTTGGCATATAGTAAGTGTTGTACACTCTCAAGAGTATGTGCAAAGACAAGATGAATGCAATCCTTGACAGTTAGAATGATCTTTGGTGACAGAGTTCACTCAAGTCACGACTTAGGTATTCTAGGTCGCAACTAAAAGTGTACCGAGGACACCTAGGAAGCAAAAGTGAACACTTAGAAAATTTTGGTACAAATAGAGCACTCAGGTTGCAACTTAAATGTTATAGGTTGCGGCCAAAAATGCACCAAGAGCAATCCCTGGAGAGGAAAATGTTGTAAGTCGTGACTAGAATTATAGTATGTCACAACTTAAGTGGTACTGGAGCTGCTCCCCACAAACAAATTCAAAAACTCATCAAGTTACTTGGCCAAATGCTGATAGCTATGCATAAATAGTTTAAAACCTTGCAGCAATTACCCAAGTACTTAGGAATAAATGCGAGATGCTGTGCAAAGGTGCAAATGCAAAAGTATCAAAGAAAATCAGAATGTTTTTTTGTATTTCTGTAAAATTTTGTATGCTATGCAATGTAAAAAAATTGGAAGCTAAGTCTAAAGCTCAATGAGAATCGAGCCAAGTCAACAATGGTGATAATAACCAATTACTTGGCTCCCCCGCAACGGTGCCATTGATTGGATACAATTTTGTCACCTTCCGGTTTGATACAAAACGATTGCACCCAAACTAATGCAATATAGTGGGCAACCAATTGTTCTTCTCGAGGAGCGGTTTATTGGCTTTCCTAGTTTAAATGGGTTATTGAAAACATGTTAAACTTGGGTAAAAAGGGGGATTTTGATTTAGTAACAGGAAATTGTAATGCAAAACAAGTGTAGTAAAATATTTTTGGTCTTTTTAATAATTGGAAGCGTGCCTTGGATTAAGGGAAATATAATGAATAGACTCTTAGCGATGGGAGCTTAGATTTCCTTGCTCTAACATAAACACGGGAGTTTAATCCTTCTAAGTCTAATTGAGTAACCCTAAGTAATCACTTAGGTCTAATGGTTTAATTAATGCAATTCACTTGAATCCAAGTTCATGAACATTCCTTAAAACATTGTTAAATACCACTCAGAATGTAAAAGGATGAATGATACTCATGTCCTCAATGAATTGCAATCACAATCACAGAAACCAAATGAACAACTAACCACCAACAATCATGGATAACTAGCTGAACACAAGGAATCAAATCTAAAATATATATATACTAATCAACATGAAACAACGTCTAATCCAAATACATAGCCCAATCAAAGATTCACAAATCCGTAAACACCATTTGCACAACAATAGGAATCTCTAAATCTAGAAATCTCTACAAATACTCAAATACAAGATTAGAGTAGGAATATTACCCAATGAATCCTAGAGCTCAAGCCTTGCTCTCCAACACCAAGAGGCTAAGATTTTAGCCTCTCATAGCTTCAAGGACGCAGTTGAAATCACAGTAATGTTCTGCCATGAGGGAGGTGGAAATGAAGATGGAAAAACGCAGAAGGAAGTGGTAAGGAAGGTTTGAATGGTTGGGAATGGAGCAAGATGGAGTAAAATGTTGGAAAATGGAAGGAGGTGAGTGTAGTTTGATGGCCGCTTCAGAGGGGGAGAGCTGGCTTCAAGATGATTCTCCAAATCTGCAGAATCACGCCGATTTACATGGTGGCTCTCCTTTTGTTGGGTAGAAGGCTGCTAACCTAATCCAAAACACATAACTGCACTTTCACACAATGAGGTTGCGACTTATATAACATTATGTCGCAACTTATACATAATATGTAGCTACCTGAAAT
>QFDD01005175.1:0-15834 GCA_006871305.1 Vachellia collinsii | reverse complement strand
AACTCTCACTTGATCATCTTGTAGTTGTGTATGGTGGACGGTTGGCCCCAAGTTATGAACACTGCTATGTGCTACTAACCGTCTTGAAGGATCCTTAACATACAAATCACAAGGTTCACCACTTAGAATGGCGTGACCCTCTGATATATGCCCCTTAGTAGAACAGCTCTCTTTAGTGCTTTGAAGAGCTGTTGGCATCTTGGGAACACTTGTCTCCTGTTTAGAGCTCATCATAGATATCATTTCATCCTTCATCTTGTTCATTTGCGCTTTTAATTGGGCCTCTAATGTTGCTTCTAATTTTTCATTCCATGAAGTTTCTACCTTTGCCCTGGCCTTTGCCCTTGCCTCTACCTTTACAGTAGAAACAAGTTAGTCATCTGAAGTAGTCCCTTATACACAACCCACGTCCAACTCTCCTAACTTGCCAACATAATCTGGTTTCCCCACAGTAGCAGTCAAAACATCATTCCTCCCATCAGGCTTGAAAGTCCCAGTGGCTTCTTATTGTTTAATTTTGTCATGTGAAAAATAGATAAGAAATATAAGAATTAATGTAGTCATGTTAGTAAAGTAAAGAATTTGCGTACTTACAATCTGTTCGGCAATGATGTGAGCACGTTTACTTGTATATTGACCACTTTTTTTGGTGAGCGTACTTCCATCTATCTTCATAACATATCGAAGATGGTGGAGTGACAATGGTAGAATGATTTGCACTTTGTCTTTAAAATTCCTTGGTTGTTGAATCAAAAAAATATTTATCCAAGGATTGCACTATAGGGTATAATCCTGGGTCATTCACTTAATCGGAGCCTTTGGCTATGGTCCTAAGTTAACTATGTGTCCTAAATGAGAAACTGAATTAAAAGGGGTTTTTGATTTGCCAAATAGTATAAACTAGAATGACAATGTTCAATTATATTTTTGGATTTTTGGAATTTGGAAATGCAATAAAGGTAAGCAAGTGTTCAATGATATAAGATTCCTCTTGAAAATGGGCTTAGGCTATCATGGTTCAAAATGATTAGGTGGAGTAGAATTTCACTTAGTTTCTTTATAAAAACCTCAATAACTCATTAAGTCTTAGATTTCATTCAATGAAATCCATCTCATGAAATCGTATTAAAAACACTTAGTGTGTGTAGTATGAATGATCAATGCAAGCAAAATCAACTCAAAATCAAGCACAACTAGGCTAAATAAGAGAGGAGGACAATGATTGCAATGAATAAAAATATAAGACTTGATATATCAAAATGCACTAGAAGGACCAATCCAAATACACATAAAGAGAATCCAAATTGATTACAACTGTAATCAAACATCAAAATTACAAATCATAATCTCTAACTCATAAATTAACAAATCTATAATAGAGATGTGGACTAAAACTACTACTCCCCTTTGAAGCTCTTAGAACTCAAGCCATTGCTCATCTCAAGAGGAAGAGGAATGCTTAGCCACTCATGGAGGTGTGAAGAATCTCAGCATGATGTGCATTTGATCTTTCCATAAGTGTATGACAGCAAAGGATGGATGATGTTAAGGTTGGATGAAAGTGGAGATGAGAAGGGAGTGTGTGGGTGAATCTGGAGGCTAGGTATGGAGTTGTCGTGAGTGAACGGACAAAACTTACCCTAAATAGGGTTTCATTTCAGTTTTTGGGCGTTTTGGGTCGGTTTGGGAGAGTAAGTAGGTTATTTTTCTAAAAAGAGTTTGAATTTGGGTTTATTGATACGAGGACTTCGCCATGACCAAGTTTTACTTTGCCGCCACAAAGTATTCCCGAGAGGGTTGGTTTTGCTGATCAGATTTACTTCACCGCGGTAAGGTTCTCCCGACAGCTTCTTCCCCCTTTGTATTTGTGACTTTGCCATGGCGAAGTAAAACTTGGTTGCGACGAAGTATTCCAGAATTGCTCTTTTGATATGTGCTGCAATTTCTCAACTTTCACTCTTGGTTCTACTTTTGAATCTCCTAAAATGAATAACAACAGTTTTGAAGTATCAATTGTCCTAGAAATTAATTAGAAGCAATTAATAACCAATTATGACAATTTTACCCTAAAACTATGCTAATTTTAGTTAAAGACTCATTCTCCATTAAGCACAATTATAGCCATAATGAGCCAAAAAGTGTGACAACAACCTTGAAAATGTCATTAAATAATATAGACAATTTGCGCTCAATCATAGAAGGATCCGATTGAGCTTGTTCTTCCAACCTCCTTCTCTTGGTCGCCAGCAAGTCTTTCTCAGCCTTGGCATAGCCCCCACGAGAAATTGTGTGGGGGCAATCATTCTTGTGACCAATCTCTATTACTTAAGCCCTTTTTCACTGTATTCAAGAATTTGTCAAATAATTAAATTTCAAAGACAATTATTGATTACTAATATAATATAAAATAAAAATTTAAATAAATCAACTAACCAAAGCTTTTGGCATAGTATGAGTTCTGTAGAATTCTTCCCAAGTGTCCTCACTATAAAGGGGTACTTGCTACAATGAGTAGGTTGAGGTACACCATCTTTCACCTTGTTATGCACATAACTATGAGCTAGTTGTGTCTTGAATGCCCTCTAGCATGTGCAACAATAGTACATGGTCTTGTTCTTCAAGGTGTCATTGTCACGACCATCGTAAGTAAGCTGTAACGTTTACCATTCATATAGTTAGTAAGAAAATGATAATTGTTAAATACTTGCAAAACTAATAAAATTGTTTTTGTACCCGAATTGTGTCCCAAATATTGTTCTTCACATGGTCTGACACATTGTCCTACTCCTCTTCTAAGATGCTTGGCTTGTTCTGTGCTAGGAGGCCAACATAACTGATATACCTCATCACGTCAGGCTTGATAGGTTTCCAATATCTATCAAATTGAATTGATATCTTGTGCCCACTAATCTAATCTTTGGTGACCTTCTTCAATGTTATGCCACTTCTACACCTCCTCTATGTGGATTGGCTACTTGATGTAATTGGTTTATCGCTAGGGCCACTTTGACTGTCATTAGGCCGACTATGATCTGCCATATTCCTACTTATACAATAATACAAGGTAAGTCACTTAAAGTAAAATAACATTTGATGAAATACATAAATGAGTAATTTTAACATAATTAAACACAATCTAAAAGGAAATAACTAACTTTTAAATAATTTCATATAGGGATATCATCCCATATCCCTTAGTGGTGTTCATTTCTTGTGCCATGTTCATCATCCACTTTTGATACTTCATTCAATTTAGGTCGACCTCTTGAGAACGAAGGAGTCTCAGAAATGTCAAAGTTTGAACAATTTCTATCATCAACATCAAATACCTTTTTTTCGTCGCAAAGCCACTGACCAACTTTTATTACAGGATTGGTGATGTAGAAAACCTGTTTTGCTTGGTCTACCATTATAAAAGGCTCATCCCCAAAACTTCTATTATTTAAATCAACTAGTGTAAATCCTAGCCGATCAACCTGAACACCATTATTGACATTGACCCACTTGCATTTGAAGATAGGCACTTTAAATTTAATGTAATCCACCTCCCAAATCTCTTCGATGACCCCATAATAAGGCATGACTACCACTTTAGGTTTCTTATCTTTTGGACTAGAAAAGTGCATAGATTCAACCACTAACATAACACCACTATTCTGAACAATACTCTTATCATCTAGAGACTTTGTATAGAAGGAATACCCATTTATATCAAATGCTGTCCAACTTATCACTTCAAGCCCAAGACCAAGTGCTAACCAGTTAACTACGTCATAAACACATTCCTCTTTCTCAACCTCTTCTTTAAACCAATGTATGAAAGTTTTATTATGCTCCTTGATCAACCTTTGCTCAGTCATTCTCATTCTCATGTTTTCTTTCCTTACAAGTTCTTTATACGCAGATATGTACTCTTGAACATCATCAATGTTATTCAAAATGTGTAAGTGTACTTTTTTCATTTCATCAAGGTCCACACTCTTCATTGTAACCTCATGTTTACCCCTTTCTTCTTCATGGCATTTAGGAAGACCAATAGGTCTTACTTTTGACAAGTAATGTTGACAAAATTCCATTGCTTCCTTAGAAACATATTTTTGAATAATGGATGCTTCTGGTTGATTAAGATTCTTCACATACCCTTTTAAGATTTTCATGACTCTTTCAACTGGGTACATTCATCTTAAATAGACAGGGCCACTCATTGTAATCTCTCTTACTAAATAAACAATTAGATGTACCATGATATCAAAAAATGTAGGGAGAAAGAGTTTCTCAAGTTGGCACATGACAAGCTATCTTCATGTTCTAATTCTTCCAATTTCTCAATCTCAATGACTCTATTGCATATAGCATTGAAGAACAAGCAAAGTCTTGTTAAAATGTGTCTCAAATTATTTTCAAAGATGCCTCGAATTGCCACTTGAAGTAGTTGTTGCAGTAACACATGACAATTATGAGACTTTTGGCCACTAATTTCAAATCTTTCATTGACACAAGCTTTGCAAGATTTAAAGCATACACTGATGGCACTTTGATGTTTCTTAAACACTCAAACACTTATGTTCTTCTCCTTGGATAGAGTATAAGCAGCTGGGGGACAATAAGTCCTCTTACCGTCAAATCTTGGATGTAAATCCTCTCGTATTCCCATTTCTTACAAGTCTAATATTGCCTTCACAGCATCTTTGGAGCTGCCTTGTATGTTGAGAAGTGTTCCAACAATACTATCACACACATTTTTCTCAACATGCATGACATTAATGCAATGCCTCACATCAGGTTTCTGCTAATATGGATGATGGAGAGTCAATGCATGGGGATTCTTCAAATGAAGAACAAGGCATGGAGCAAGGAACCCAAGCTCAAGGATGGAGGTCCAACGTCCCAAAAGACCCATTACAAGGCAATGAGGCCCGATGACAAAAGCAAGGACTAAAGCTATGAAGGAGGCCTCGAATTGCCTTATAACAGAGCTTAAAGAGTTAGAGCCCATTCATTTAGAAGACTCATCCTTTAATATGATCAAAAAAGCCCAAGAATGGTGATTACATTGTTATAGGCCCCACAAGTTGTTGTACAAGGCCCACGTGATGTCCATATTGAAGAATTCACCAACACATCATGTGACAATTATGTGCCTTAGAGGAGGAGCATAAGTGACGTCCAAAAGCCCTCAAGAAGCATCTAGAAGAAATCCTTATGCACCAAATCAGATGAAATTTTGTTTTTGATTATTTTCCTATTTTGTTTGCATTAAATAAGGTCGTCTAGTCAAAGACTGTCTTTTACTACAAGTTTAAGTAGTTTCCTTGTTTGTTTAGGCTTGAGTGGCGCCAATCAGATCAATCAATAATCATAAAGGCATCATTATAGCATTTATGGATTAGGTTTTAGCATTCTAGAGTGCTCCATGGTGCCGTTTATATAGGCTGCATTTTGTATTGATTTTGGCATATTTGAATGACATTTGTTTTAGCATTATATTCTCTTGTGAGCTTTGCTCGGATCCTCATATTCTCATGTGAATACTCTAATAGTATCAAGGGCTGATTATCCTTGTGGTGTCTTCATGGCTAGGGTTATAATAGAAAGGTTCTCTTAAGGTCCTACCTATGATCATCGTCCCGATTTTCTCACTTGTTTCTAGCCGATTCATTTTCGATCTTATATCATTTGGTATCAGAGCCTAAGGTTGCTAGTTTCAAGTCCTATCATTTGTTTCTTTTTTCATGTTTTCATTGTTTCCATCTCTTCATATTCTCTTTGTTACATCTTCCATACCTCAATCAATTTTGCTATTTCTTTCTCTTCCACCCTTCATTGTATTTGTGTGACTTGGTTTGTTTTGCTGTGGTAAAAAAAAACAAAAAAAAGAGAAAAAAATTTGTGTGAAAAGAATAAAAAAAGTTGTCTTGCTGTAAAAAAAACTTATAGCACAAAAAAAAAAAGAAAGAGGAGAAAAAACAAAAATAAAAAATAAAAAAAAGGAAAGGTTGTAGGTTTTTGGAAATATATCTAGGTTAGAGTTTCCTAATTTGTGTAAACTTCCATTGAAAGTCACAAGGAGTTTCATAAATCTTCAATCTTGGGTGGTAAGACTCTCTTTTCTTTCCTAATTTTTCCTGGTTTCATATTTCCTTTCCTTCTGCTTTCCTATTACGATTCCTTTCTCATTCCTAATCTTTCATATTTCCTATTTCCTTTTTCTTCTATTTTCTTATTCTGATTCCTTTTCTTCCCTCTTCCCATTATCATGTTTTTCCCTCATTTTCCTTTGTTCACCATGTTTTTTTATCTATTCCTCTTCATTTAACACACACATTTCATTTCATTCCTTATACATCTTGCATCTTATAGTTTCTAGTTTTTAAAGATTGCCACATCTAACATTATCTCTGGGTCTTTGTTGAGTTTCAAACAAGAATACTATAGGAAACAAGCTTGAGTGGTAAAAGGGGAGAGTGCTTACATCTTGTTAAAAGCCAGATTTATGTGAAACACGAGTGGCATTACAACTTGTTGAGTGAAACACGTGAGTTGAGTGGTGAGGTCCTTTGATAATTGCTATTATCTTCATCTTTTTTGTTCAAACTAACATTTCATATTAAAGATGAGTGAGTGTGAATCCAACAAAGAAGACTTTAACATAGATATCAAAGTATTCATGAAGGCCATCAGAGATGTGTTCTTAAAACTCAAGATGGAACTTGAAGACTTAAAGTCATCTAAAGCATCCGGTAGTGATGAAGAGGTGATTAGATCTTGTTCATCATCATCAAAGAACAGGGGTAGATCTTCAAATTATGATGTAGACAAATTTGACCCAAAGATAAAGTACCTCACTGTCAAAGGCAACAAAAATCCAGATACATATCTTGACTGGGAAATGAAGTTTGAGCATATCTTCAGACTGAATGATTCGCCTTAAGAAAAGAAGGCAAAAGTTGCTTCACTTTAGTTTACTAACTATGCTATTGTTTGGTGGGAAGATTTATAGCTTAAAAGACGTCTTAAAGGCAAAGGTCCGCCTCATACATAGGAGAAGTTAAAGAAAGTCATGCGCAGGAAGTATGTTCCTAGTTACTACTATCGAGAGCTAAATAGAAAGTTGCTGATATTTAGCCAAGGCTCTATGGTTGTGGATGAGTATGTACATGAGCTTGATCGTCTTAAGATACGTGCTGGAGTACAAGAAGGAGAATAAGCAAGCATGACCAAAATTATTGATGGCTTAAGGCCTGAAATTAGAGACAAAGTGGAGATGTACACTTTTGTTGATAAGGAAGAGTTGGTGCACAAAGCCATTAAAGTTGAGTAGCGAATTAAAGAAAAATGCTCCAAATCCTCATCTTATAGCTGGAGGGACTCTAAAACAAGCTCCAAGTGGAAGGATTCTAAGGTTAAGGATGAAGCAAGACTCACACCAAAGGCCAAGGAGGAACCCAAGCCCAAAACTTATTGTGGTAAAAAACTCGACTCTAAATCTTTCACTTCTAATAAGACCTCTTCTCTTCAATGTTTTAGATGTCATGGAAAGGGCCAAATTGCTTCCCAATGTTCCAATAAAAGAGCTATGATTGTCCAACATAATGACGAGTATGACAGTGTTCATTCTAGTGATGAAAGTGATGATAACATGCCCTCTTTGGTGACTGATTCTGAATTGGAGTTTGACATAGCTGAGCCCATTAAAGGAGAAGCATTGGTGGCTAGGAGAGCTCTCAACATGCAACCAAAGAAAGATAATGACCAAGAGTAGCATGAGCTCATCTTTCATATTGGATGTTTCATCAAGAATAAGGTATGTAGCATGGTTATTGATAGTGGTAGTGTTACCAATGTTGCTAGTACCTTACTTGTTGATAAGTTGGATTTTCCTACAATGAAGCATCCCAAGCCTTATAAATTGTAATGGTTAAATGATAACGCTAAAGATAAAGTCACTAAGCAAGTTTTAGTTTCCTTTTCAATTGGAAATTATCGTGATGAAGTTCTATGTGACATAGTCCCTATGCTTGTGGGGCATCTTTTGCTAGGAAGGCCATGGCAATTTGATAGTAGGGCACAACATGATTGCTACAAGAATTGTTATTCTTTACCCTTCAATGGTAAAATCGTTGTATTGAAACCTCTTATGCCAAAAGAAGCTTATGAGGACCAAGTGAGGATTGAGCAAGAATGCAAAAAAAGAGATGAATTGAGTGAAAAAGAGAGAGTGCAAAAGAAAGAAAGTAGAGTGAAAGAAAAGAACAGAAAAGAAAATGAGAGAAAAGAGGAAAAGAAAGAGATTTTATTTTTTGGAAAAGGTGAGATTAAAAGATCATTATAGTGAGCAAACCTTAGTGCTTGTGTGCAAGGATGCTTATTTTTCTACCAATGAGCTTAACCCCTCTTTGCCTTCTAGTTTTATGTCTTTGTTGCAGGTATTTGGTAACCTATTTCCAGATGAGATACCTAATGGACTCCCCCCTTGAGAGGAATTGAGCATAGAATTGACTTCATTCTTGGAGCTTTCCTACCTAATAAACCCGCTTATAGAGCAAATCCTAAAGAAACAAGAGAAATTCAACATCAATTTGATGAGCTTATGAGAAAAGGTTTTGTAAGGGAAAGCTTAAGCCCATATGTTGTTATAGTGATCCTTGTACCCTGGAAAGATGGTTCATGGCAGATGTGTGTTGACTATAGGGCCATCAACAAAATAACGGTTAAGTATCGCTATCCCATTCTTAGATTAGATGACATGTTAGATGAGTTGCACAGTGCTTCCTTATTTACTAAAATTGATCTTAGGAGTGGTTATCATCAAATTCGTATGGAAAAAGGAGTGAATGGAAAACAACATTTAAAACTAAGTTTGGCTTGTATGAATGGTTAGTTATGCCCTTTGGGTTAACTAAGGCACCTAGTACTTTGATGAGCTTAATTAATCATGTTTTTCATTCATTTATTGGAAAATTTGTGGTTGTCTACTTTGATGATATTCTTGTTTATAGTAGAATTATGGATGACCATGTTATGCATTTGTGTGAGGTGTTTCAAACACTAAAGGAAAATAGCCTTTATGCAAATTTTCAAAAATGTTCCATTTGCATGGATTCTATTGTAGCTTTCACGGCTTAGCAAGTTTCTATAGGAGATGTGTTAAAGATTTTTCAACTATTGCTGCACCTCTAAATGAGCTTGTCAAGAAGCATGTGACTTTTAAATGGGGTGAGGCATAAGAAAAAGCTTTTAACACCTTGGAAGAAAAATTAACCAATGCTCCGCTATTGTGTTTACCTGATTTTAACAAAGTTTTTGAAGTAGAATCTGATGCTTCTGGAATTGGTATTGGTGCTGTATTGATGCAAGATTCTAAGCCTATAGCTTACTTTAGTGAGAAATTACATGGAGCTTCCTTGAATTACTCTACTTATGATAAGGAACTCTATGCTTTGAAAAGAACTTTGGAAACTTAGCAGCATTACCTATGGCCTCATGAGTTCATTATTCATTCTGACCATGAAAGTTTGAAGTTTCTCAAGTCTCAAGGTAAGCTTAACAAGCAACATGCTCGTTGGTTAGAGTTCATAGATACCTTTCCCTATGTTATCAAGCATAAACTAGGTAAATAGAATGTTGTTGATGATGCTCTTTCTAGGAGGTATTCTCTTATTACTTCTCTTCATGCTAGATTAATTGGATTTGAGTTATTAAAAGGATTGTATGTCTCTGATTGTGAGTTTTTTTTAAAATTTGGTCTTCTTGTGAAAAGCATGGGTTGCATCATTATTATAGATGTGATGGATTCATTTTTAAGAAAGATAAATTGTGCATTCCCAAATGTTCTATGCGTGAATTGCTTGTCAATGAGGCTCATGGTGGTGGTTTGATGGGTCACTTTGGTACTGATAAAACATTAGCTCTTTTGAATGAACACTTTTATTGGCCTCGTATGAGAAAAGATGTTGTGTCTACTTGTGCTAAATATGTCACATATAGGCATGCAAAGTCTAAAGTCCAACACCATGGGTTGTATTCCCCTTTACTTGTGCCTTCTCAACCTTGAGTAGATATATTTATGGATTTTGTGTTGGGCTTGCCTAGATCTCAGTATGGAAGGGATAGCATCTTTGTTGTGGTTGATAGATTTAGGAAAATGGCACATTCCATTGCATGCTCTAAAACAAATGATGATGTTTATATTGCTGACTTGTTCTTTAAGAAAATTGTTAGATTGCATGAATTGCCTAAAACCATTGTGAGTGATAGGGATGTAAATTTTCTTACCCATTTTTGGAGGACTTTATGGAGTAAGCTAGGAACTAAGTTGTTGTTTTCTACTGTGGCACATCCCCAAACAAATGGGCAAACTGACATAGTTAATCGAACACTCACTACCTTGCTACGTGCAATAATTCAAAAGGACTTGAAGAATTGGGTAAATTGTTTGCCTCATATTGAGTTTGCATACAATCAAGTTGTTCATTCTTCTACTTCTTTCTCTCCATTTGAGATTGTATATGGCTTTAATCTATTTTCTCGTTTGGATATATTGCCTTTGCCTGCTAATGAACATGCTAATCTTGACGTCAAGAAAAGGGCTAAGTTTATTCGGGGTTGCATGCTAAAGTGAGGACCAACAATGAATGAAACAATGAGCAATATGTGAGGCAAGCTAATAAAGGTCACCGAAAGGTTGTCTTTGAACTTGGAGATTGGGTTTGGGTACATTTACTAACAGAGATGTTTCTAGAACAACAGAAATATAAGTTGCAATCAAGAAAAGATGGCCTTTTCCAAGTCTTGGAGTTGTTAGGATAGGATTTGACCAAGAGGGGGGGTGATTGGTCTAATAAAAATTTTTGCAAGCGTTTGAAGCTAAAACAAAATATGAGAAGAAGTGAACAAAGAGATTTATCTTAGTTTGGTCCACTTGACCTACGTCCAGTCCTCAGAATCCTCTGAGCTTTTCAAATCCACTAATCACAAAATATTACAACAACACAGAAGGAAGACTCTCCCCCTTCCTAACTCAATTCAACCCACTGACACTTTTGCTCGGTCTTTTCCTACTCAAGATTCTCTAATCTTGAGTTACTCTCACAGAATCAATAAATGTATAAGTATATTCTCCTTTATGAGAATTTAATGATGAGCACTGAAGCACTAATATCTAAGAAAATTAAAATAGAGGAGGTAGATGAATAACAATAATTCGATTTCAGTAGTTGTGTTCTCTGTCTTCTGAAACTTGAATGCTTCTTCCTTTATAGTTGGGAAGCATTAATTTTCTGTTAGAAATATTTAAGTTTCTGTTACACTCATCCTCGTCATTCACCTTCCCACAATAAATGCTTATGACAGTAGGTATGGTTGTTTCTGTGTTTTTGTCCGTTGAATCTTTCTTCGGTGAAGTAATCAGACATTCCAGACCCTATTAATCATTAAAATAAATGAGCATTTATGAGGGCAGATGAGATTCAAATAAATGTAGCATGAAGAAGCAAAGATTTGAGAATAACGAAAAGCTTCTGACACGCTGAATCAATGTCAGTAAAGCAAACTCGAGTTGTACCGAACAAAACTCGAGTGTTTAAAGAAATAACAGCAAGGAAATCAGAACACTTTTATTGTAACTCAATTTTTGAAAATAATACTTGAAAGTTTTCTCATAACTCGAGTCATTATAAAGAAACTCGATTGATTTGAAGTTTATTTGACACAAAATTTTCAGTGTTCATCGAGTTCTAATAAGAGTTTTGATAAAACTTGAGTTATAGAACTTAAAACTCGGGTTTTCACAGGTTTCTATAGGCTAAAACATTTTAAGTTATTCAATACTCAAGTTTCAGACTCTAAAACTTCAAGTTTTAAGTATATGAAATCATAACTTTCATTGTAACTCGAGTTTCCTTGGAAGTTTTGAGTTTAAAAGAAGTTCACACCTTGAAACTCGAGTTCCATCTCTTAAAACTCGAGTTGTACTAAAACTTTTATTAAAACCTCAAGTTTTGGAAAGAAGTTTTGTAGTTCAAGAATTTTTCAGACCTCGAAATTCGAGTTCTGTCTCTTGAAACTTGAGTTGTCTCAAAACTTTTGTTAAAACTTCAAGTTGTGAAAGAAGTTTTGAGTCTCACTCTTCGAAACTCAAGTTCTGCTTTCTATAACTCGAGTTTCATCACAACTTTTGTTAAAACTTGAAGTTTTGAGAAGAGGTTTCATGGTTTAAAGAATTTTCAAAGCTCGATACTTGAGTTCTGCAATGCATAACTCGAGTTTCATCATCACTTCTATTGAAACTTGAGTTCTCTTGAAAGTTTTGGTTTTCTAAAACAGTTCTAGCACTCGAAACTCGAGTTTTGTTACACATAACTCAAGTTGTGACAAAACTTTCGTTGAAACTTGAGTTCTACTGAGAGTTTTGGATTTCTGAAACTTATTTCAAAACCCGATACTCGAGTTATGACTCTCAGAACTCGAGTTTTGACAACACTTTCACCCAAATTTGAGTTCTCTTGAAAGTGTTGAGTTTTGAAAGCATTTTTACACAATGTAACTTGAGTATTGAAGCTTATAACTCGAGTTCTCCCAACACTTTCACTAAAACTCGAAGATTACTTAAAGTTTTCTGAAAACAATGAATTTTATTATAAGTTCAAAAACATATTTGTCATCATCAAAACATTATTTCAATAGGAGTAAATCAATGGCAATGCTTATAAAATAGATTTACCCATCTCCTATGGCAATGTTAGTGCTACCTTTAATGTTACTGACTTATCTCTCTTTGATGCTACAGATTCGAGGATGAATCCTTTCGAGCAGGGAGGGAATGATGGAGGGTCATGGCATGGGGATTCTTCAAATGAAGAACAAGGCATGGTGTAAGGAACCCAAGCTCAAGGATGGAGGTCTAACATCCCAAAAGACCTATTACAAGGCATTGGAGGCTCAAAGACAAGAATAAGGACTAAAGCTATGAAGGAGGCCTTGAATTGCCCTATATCAGAACTTAAAGAGTTAGAGCCCATTCATTTGGAAGAGACATCCTTTAATATGATCAACAAAAGCCTAAGAATGGTGATTACATTGTTAGAGGCCCCACAAGTTGTTGTACAACGCCCACATGGTGCCCAGATTGAAGAATTCACCTAACACATCATGTGACAAGTATGTGCCTTAGAGGAGGAACATAAGTGACGTCTAAAAGCCCTCAAGAAGAATCTAGAAGACATCCTTATGCACCAAATCAGATGAAATTTTGTTTCTGATTATTTTCCTATTTTGTTTCATTAAATATGGCCACTTAGTCAAAGTTTATCTTTTACTTCAAGTTTAAGTAGTTTCCTTCTTCGTTTAGGCTTGAGTGGTGCCTATCAGATCAATCAATCATCATAAAGGTATCATTATAGCATTTATGGATTAGGGTTTAGCATTCTAGAGTGTTCCATGGTGGCGTTTATATAGGTTGCGTTTTGTATTGATTTTGGCAGATTTGAATGACATTTGTTTTGAGAATTATATTCTCTTGTGAGCTTTGCTTGCATCCTCATATTCTTGTGTGAATACTTTGATAGTATCAAGGGTTGATCATCCTTATGGTGTCTTTATGGCTAGGGTTATAAGAGACAGGTTCTCTTAAGGTCCTACCTACGATCATCATCCCGAGTTTCTCTTGTTTCTAGCCGATTCATTTTTGACCTTATATCAATGGAAGATCAAAGAAGATTGATCTATTTTTTCATATACCTTTTTCACTTCAACTCTTTAACACCTTGTCCTAGACAACATTGATGTTTTTTACATTTTTATAAACTTTCTCCGTAGTCAATGGCTTTGGATCATCTTCATCCTCTTGCCCACCATAGAAAGTTTCTTTAATCTATGATATGGGTGGCCCCATCTAAAAAATCTCCTATGACCTAGGTATACTGTTTTC
This sequence comes from Vachellia collinsii, assembly GCA_006871305.1. NCBI lineage: Eukaryota > Viridiplantae > Streptophyta > Magnoliopsida > Fabales > Fabaceae > Vachellia > Vachellia collinsii. The sequence goes on along the minus strand of QFDD01005175.1, from coordinate 1,907 downwards.
CTTCCATATTGAAGTTGATGATAGCATGTCCCTTCTTCACAAATAGGACAAGCTATATGCCCCTTAACACTATACCCTGCCAAATTCCCATATGTAGGGAAGTCATTTATAGTACAAAATATCATGGCCGGTATTTTAAAAACCTCCTTCTGATTAGCATAAAAAACATCTATACCTTCTTCCCACAACTCCTTTAAATCTTCTATCAAGGGTTTTAAGTAAACATCTATGTCATTTCCTGGTTGTTTTGGTCCTAAAATCAACATGGATAACATGATATACTTGTGTTTCATACACAAAAGAGGAGATAAATTGTAGATTATCAAGAGAGCAGTCCATTAACTATGTATGCAGCTAAGGCAGCCGTAAGGATTCATGCCATCATACTAAGTACAAGCCTAAGGTTCCTTGGCTTATTGCCAAACTCAGGAAACAATCCATCAATGTTCTTCCATTGAGAAGAATCGGCCGGATGTTGAATCTTTTCCATCACATCCTCTAATCTACATGCCATGTCAATTTTTTTGCATCATTTTCATTAGCAAATAGGCTCTTGAACCTTGGTACAATTGGAAGATACCATAGCACCTTTGTAAGAACCTTTTTCGATTTGTACCTTGATGTCTCACATATCGGATACCTCTCTAGCACTTTATACTCTTTTCTGTACAATATGTAATCATTAGGGCATGCATGTATCTTTTTATATTGCATACCTAATGGACACAATATCTTTTTTGCGTCATAGTAACAATTTGACAACAATTTCTCTTTCAAAAGCATATCTTTCAGCAACTCAACAATTTCTGTAAAACTTTTGTCGTTTCACTTATGTTGTGCTTTCAAGCTCACTAATTTCATCACTATATTCAATAGCTGGTATTTTTTGCACCCCGGTATAGAGGCTTCTCTCCATCACTGCGTATATTATTATGTATATGCTTAAAGGCCTCTTCTCCAACATCATGAATCATGTCCTCCACTCAATCATCCATATCTACATCATTCTCATCGTAAGTTTCTCTCATTTATTGAGATGTACTCGACCTTTCAATTTCTTCACCATGCCATATCCATACTCTATAACTCTTGCAAAACCCCTCACAAATTAAGTGCGTGTATATGTCCTCTAACTCATGGTCAGTTTATTTTAAACATATTCCAGCCCCTCAAGCTTCCATTTTCATTTAGACATAGCAGAAAAACAGAGAGCAAGTCATGCACTTTCAAGAGGAGCAAGAAGGAGAGAGATTTCAAGCAAAATTCAAGGTAATTGCCTAATTTTTCCATGGATTTTATCTACAAGCTCTTCTCTTCCTTTTGAATGGTGTAATTCTTAATATGGTGAAGTATTTGGACTACTGGAGATTTAGGTTTTAGGGAGAGAAAATCAAGAATAGAGTGATTTAGATCAATCAAATGTTACCAGACAACTTATGCAATTTGCACCATTTTGTCATTTGGTTTGAAGTGATTTGAGCTCATTCTGAATTTTTGGCATCAAACCCTTGTCTTAGCTGCTGGGTGAAACTGATCATTGATGAGTCCTATTGTCACTATGGGCCCTCAAAAGTTGTATAAATTCCGGATGGGAATGCACTATAGTGGTGCAATCCGGGTCGTGTTCACTTCGAGGAGCCTAATTGGTCTTATGTAATCTAAGTGATGAAACCATGTGTAAAGATAAAAATTGGGGGTTATGCATTTGATGAAATTGCAGGAAATAGAATTAAGTTCTTTTTGGGATTTTCAAATTGTAGAAAGATACAAATCACAGAAACGATAAAATGGATAGATTGAAAACTCAATAAAAGGAATTGCCCTTTGGAGTATTGATTGAACCTTCATCACTTATAAAAGTATAGGGAGACTTGCTTTAAAACCAAATCTTAATTAGTTTAGAAAAC
>QFDD01005174.1:0-19167 GCA_006871305.1 Vachellia collinsii | reverse complement strand
CGTTCCAAGTTGCCTCTCAACTCTGGGCTATTCTCCAAATATATCTTTTTTTAATAATTATATTTTACATAAAATCAATGACTTTTCAAAGATATCTATAAACATCTAGAAGCAAAGACTAACCTTGGCACATAGCACTTCAACTGCTTTTCTTCAAATGTTTTCCATTAGTCATTCTTACACTTTGTTTTAAATTTAAAAATTAAACATATAATATTATAAAAAATTTAAATATTTTTCCACAATTCTATATCTCCTATAAATGCATCCACCACTTTCCCAACTACATCTATTTAGATTACACGTTCATGGTGGTTAAAGCTTTTTTTTTTTTTTTTGCATGATTTTTTCCCAACATCTTGTAGTTTGTGCTTTAAAATAAATAATTAAATGCCTGAAAAATAGGATACAACATCTTTTACTATATTTTATATATATTAGTGTACGGTTTCTAAACCCTATCAACTTGTAACTGCATAAATAGCTCTATTTCATTTTAAATGAAAATAGTTGTTGTTGTTGTTGTACGTGGTGTTAAATTTATAATTCGTGGTTTCAAATTTTTAATTCCAATTTACAATATAAATAACAATATAAATTAAATAGGATACTCACTTTATTACTTCATCAAAAGAAGGAGATAATGTGATCTTTTGAATTGTTTATTTTATCCCTCTAACTACCCCATTTATACCGAAAAATAAATTCCCTAGAAACATTAGTGTGTAATAAATTTTACTTATTTATTTTTTATAAAATAACAATCTTGACAAATTTCGTTTATAATCAATTTTCGGTTAAATCGTGCAGTGTGATTTTTTGACCAATTAAGTAATGGTTGATATTAAATGTACTTTGTATTATTTGTGCAATTAATTATCTACAGTTGCAGAGATGAAAAACAAGGGCTGTAAGATTAAACTTGTCTCGGCATATATTAGCCCCCGACACTACTTTGTCACTCACAAAAACTCTTCCCTCTGGCACCATACCACAATACCTGTAACACAAACCTCATATCGTGCCCATTGGGTCAAACCCATATGAGATCGTGCTTTGTTTGTAAGTAAACGGCCACGCGAACAAGGCCACAAAAATGTCTTGCAAAGCTGAGGTACTTTCAGGTTTCAAATCCATCTCCACGAGCTCTTCAAGAGGATTTAATAGATAATAGAAGAATAGATGATCATCATTAATCAACAAAACAAGATGGTAACAAGTTTTCTTAAGGGTAATCATACCACAAACATTTGGGATTACATACGACATGAGGAGCTATATTTATATTATGTTGACATTTCTTTCTTTCTTTTTTTGTCCAGTGAGGACTCAATCTTCTTTCACATCTGAACATATTGACTAGGGACACATGACGCCTCATCTAATTCACTAAGGTCAGATTAATCTCTCATCCGTATGACACTACGTGGAACTTGAAATCTGGTACTTGATAGTGCCTCATATACAATGGGTCCAACTAGATGAATCTTTCACTCTATTTAATGGCGTTTTTGTTCAAAATGCGTCCTGTTTTTCTTCCCCTGCAACGTATTTTCTAGGTCCTCTCATCTAGAGAAAATTGACCCACCAAATGGTTTGTGAGAAATCTGATTCAGAAACTCGCCTAGCTTCTTCTTGTTCTTGTTTGTGCTCTTCTTATCACAGCTTTTTCTGCAAAATATATCAAACTTTGATCTCTGTCATAATCTCTAGATTTGATCTCAATCTGGGCTCAATTATCTATTTACTTGCTTACCTGTGTTCATCATGCTGCTGGGGATTCCAACAAGTTCCAAGATTCCTGGCTGATCCTCCGAATCTATCATGTTTACGAATCTTTGCGCTATCATCATCATCAAGGGTGATAGAGTTCTTGGAGAGTACAGTTTTGTGAGCTTGCTCCAGCATGACCGTGACGTCGTCGTTTGTATCCAAGGCCCCACAGGTGATCATGTTGCGAATCAAACCAGAGGCTCCTGTTGAGAATCTCTTGCTAGTTCCTTTCAAGGGAGATAGTGACAAAGAAGAAGAAGATGTTGATAATGATATTGAGAATGAAGTCTCCGGGGTGTCAGTTTTACTGTTTTCATTTGTGTGGTTGTGTTTGCCTAGTTTGTCCGGTTCAACTTTACAATTTTCACTTTCATTATCTGCCAATGGTAGCTGATACAGAGAATTTGTTTTGAAATATGGAAATCTTTCAAGTTGAAGTTCTTCTGGTGGTATCAATGGTTGCTTCTGCTTTAGCTGTTTGCCCTCTGTATCATGTACTTGAACTGGAATCTCTTCGTTCAATATGGCAGCTTTCTTTTCACCAAACATAAGAGTTCCTGCATACTCAAACAGGATTCTCAAGAAAAACATAACTCTTTCTGAAAACGCAGAAAAACACATGCAAAACAGAATACATAGTTCGAGTCGCATCCAAATAGATCTTACTACTGAAAACAGGGTAACTGAACAACAAAAATAAGGCTTATTCAATCTTGAGGCATGTGTGTAACTTCTTTAGACAAACCCTCTTAAAACCTTAACAGAGAATTGTTAAGAAGGACAACATTGCATTATTTGATTTCAAAGGACATACCAGAAGAGGGATGCTGGATTTGAGATCCTTTAAGGACATATTCATTGTCAGAGATTGGGGTAATGAGATCATCATCCAACAAGTCTTGCCACACGTAACCTGTTTTGTACCTCCTGCTTCCAATTTCAATCCACAAATCAAACACACTCTTTTTCAACTCACAAAAATTGAAAAAAAAAAAAAAAAAGAGTACAAGGGTTATGATTATATCATTCTACCTCTTGTAGGACCATGCATATGTCTCTGCAAAATCCTTCCCTCTAACTTCCCCAACCCACCTCTTCACATCTTTCATCACATAAGCAAAAGTTCATTCATAAATCATTACCTGTGAAAGTCACAGAGTACTACACACACAGAGACAGAGGGGCGTATAATTTGTAACTCATGCGACTTTTATCTTTTTGTTTAAACTAAATCTTGACTACTGAAAAAAACACTTTGTAATAATGTGGTTTTCATGTTTGAAAGAGAAGTTCGAAACCTTAATATTGAGATAAAGAAACAAAGTATTAAAATAAAGAAGAGAGAAGCATCCGGTATTGGAAGTGAGGACCAGAGCACCAAATACAAAAAAAGCATAGAGAGGGACTGAAAGTGAGAACAAATTTCTTAAATCTCATGGCACTGTTAAAGAACATTAATGGAAATGTGGTGAAAGAAACAGTAAGATTAAAGCCACCTCGAAGATAGACTCCATTGCGAGCCAGATGATAAAGACGAATGAGATGAGGTTCTTGAGAACGACCCATCAAACTGAGAAAGTAAACTATATGAATCCTTCTCACTTCACTTACTTTACTCACTTCCATCTCTTCTCTCTGTTTCTGGAATCTCAAATCTCCTCCTTCAATGCACAAACTTAGCTCTCTGCTACTGCTTCATATGCAGCAACGGCTATATTTATATATAGACAAGAGAAGATCCCTGTCTCTCATGGTGCCGGCCAATACTAAAATAGGAAATGAAGATAACAACCCAATATTGCGTTTCCTGTCTGATTAAATTGTCGTCTTCAACATATTGACTTTTGTTGGATTAAATAACTTGGTTTACCATATAAGATGAACGTAATGCAGGCCTGCTGGAAACAGAGTTATACGTGGAGTAGGGGTTTCTTCCTGTTTTGTCTAGGAGTTCTAGACTTCTAGTTAAGGTGTAAATCCTAATCAAAGTTTTAACTTAAAAGTAAGGTTGTCTTAGAATTTTTTTTAGATTTGATGATGCCTCAAAAATTTTAAAATGTAAAGTATTGCTTCACACTCGTAGAAAAATAATGTTTACCGTTTACATTTTTAACGATAAAGGATAGTATTGCACTGTTTGAACACTTTCAAATAAATATTAAACCAAGGAAAACATTGGTACCGAGTAAAAACTTACTTGACAAATTTACATCTTAATTCATATAATTATTATGTAATTGGGTTAATAAAATTTTTGATCTTTAAAACCAGTGATTTTATCCCTTGATGGACAAAATAGTTTAAATTTTTATTACATTCTAGAGATTAATGTTTTAAATAAAATGAAATTTGAAGGATTAAAACTATGAATTTTAAATTTAAAAAAACAAAATTAAAATAGAATAAATTTGAGTGATTAAGAATTGTATTAACTTATTTAGTTCTTGTCACATCATTATTCTCTAAAATGGTTATTTCTGTTTCTTTCTGTCTGTTGCCACATTTATTGGTATTATTCGTGTTGTTTTTCTAAGTTTGACTCTAACTTTAGAGCAAATTTCAAACCCTAATTTTGGAAAAAAATAAATTCATCTACAAATAAAATATGATTCTCCCCCAAAGTCAGCTTTTTAATTATGATGACGAAATCCTTATTTGTACTGTATGGCTGGCATTCATATTTTATATATACTCAACCTGTTTCATATTTCATATACAATCTTTTTTAGAAAAAATTAATCTTTTAGTACCTTAATTTTTAACTTATTTATAATTAAGTTTTTTAATTATGACTTGGTACAAATCAATCTCTGAACTTTTAACTTAGTTATGGTTCAATTTCTGAACTTTTAATTTTTTTTATATTATTATCCTTCTCATCAATAATTCAATCATGAGTGGTCCCATGTGATAAAAATTAATAATAAAAACTCTCCAGCGCCACATGGATTTTTTTTTAAATAAAACTCTCCACATCTGTATTCGGCATCGGAAGAGTAGCGACGTGCCCAACCTTCAGACCTTCAACAGCTCCCTTGCTGTGCTCGATCCTTAGTATGATTCATCCAAACTCTTTTTTTTCCTTGAGACCATCAAATATGTTGAAACAACGTAGTGCCCTCACTTGGGCATTATTCATCCAAAATCTTTAGTTCCAGATTATTCAGCTAAACTTTCGTTTCTCTCTCTCTCTGGTCCTTCCTTCCTTCTCTGTTTTTTTTTTAAATTTTATTAAGAAATCCATGTGGCGCTGAGGTGGAGAGAGTTTTATTTGTAGTTTTTGACACATGGGATCACTCATAATTGATTGTTGATGATAAGGATGACAATATAAAAAATTTAATGTTTAGTGATTGAATCATAAGCGAGTCAAAAGTTTAGGAATTGAGTCGTACCGAATCATATTTAAAAGACTGAGTTAAAAGTTGATGGACTTTTTTTATTAATTAAAAGTTGATGGACTAAAAACCTAATTTTTTTTCTTCTTTTTTTATCGGGATATTTTACATTCTGATGAAGAATATTTTCCTTCCTGGGAAAAATCACATGTATTCTTTATAAAATATTCCAACATAAAACAATGTTGAACTTTGTTGGGTAAAGGCTTCTAAATGTCATCTAGAAGCAGGTACGTAGTTGCGTTACAAATCCAGCTTCATCATCAATGTAGTGATGAAAAAATTGCAATTGGACAAATATAGAAGCATTACACAAATATAGAAGAAAAGGCAGTTGCAAAATTAATGATGTGATAAAAGGATTGTATAGGTCAGCTTCCTCCTGCATATTACCACCTCCATTCATTAATACAAGAGTCACTTGATTTTTATTAAAAAGATTAAAAAAGCTAAATAACATATTAAAAGTATTTATTTATGCATATAATTAGATTATATAGTAGTTTATTATAGTCAGTCAAAGTAATTTGGACAAAAATGATAGATATCAATATTTTTAGATAGTGTATTTTGTTTTCATAATCTCTTAAATAAAAGTCAATTAGTTCTTATATTAAGGACTTACTAGTACATTACCAAAAATAATTAGAATTACGAGTGAAAAAATAATGCAACTTTTATTGGCAACCATTCAGAGAAACTGATGAGCGTCACAAAAAGAAAGTACAACACAGGCAAATGGAAAGAAATAATCAAGACAACAGTAACAAAAGATTATTTGGTATTTTTTTTAAAGAGAAGAAGAAAATGTGTAAAAGTTAATTAACCTTTAAAATTTTATAAAATTTTTAAAATTCATTGCCATAATTCACATACCCATTGTATCCATGGCAGAGGGCTTAACAACTTAAAAAGTCCTAAGGGAGCTAGGGGGCTTATGTCACTTGGCCAGTAAGACCGCTACTATCGTATATTTGATATGATGTGAGAGATAAAAATAATCATTGTTGTAAAAAAGACGAGAGCACTTTTGATGATTAATTATAAATTATAAATGTTTTGTTAATTACTTGCTTTGAAGTGATTTTTACTTTTTAGATTAAGGAAACTAAATAAATTATTGAAAAAAATATTTTAACCTTTTAATTTTTAATTTACTTATAACTTAATCTTTTAAATATGATTTGATATGACTCAGTCTTTAAATTGTTAACTCGTATATAACTCAAACCCTTATCTTTTCAATTTTAATATTATTATCCTTATCGTTTTCTGAATCATCCCAAAGGATAAGAAATACTAACAGCCGGAGTTATTAATACTTTTTTTTTTGCCACATATGACTTGGAAATGAGTGAAGTTTGCTTGACGAGTCATGAGAAGTAAACACAAGCAGTAACAGTATTTTTGTATTGTTGAGATCCAATCAGGATCATGAATTAAAAAGGGGATCAAATTATAATGGTTTGTGTGTGTGTGTGTAGGGACCGGGTTAATGAATTTGAATTTGGCAACGGTGTCCAGTTTACGTTTTGTAAGTGCGTCATTATTTGGTACCAAAATTATGTTTGACGCATGAGAAGGAGAAATAAATACAAAACAGAAACAATATTCATGAATGCATAGTTGAGATGGATTCAATCAGAATTATAAATAGAATCTCAAAGGAAGTGAAATTATAGTGGTTTAGATACATATATGGACCAACCTGATTGATCAATCACTTTTACCAAATGTATCCTCCATATGGGTTCCTCCGCATATGAAGCGCACATCCTTTTGAAATCTGTATCCGAGGGTGATCTAGTAGCCTACACAAGTGAGCAGAGAATGTTTGGAGAGAAGGGCAAAGCATGACGCCTCTGTATACCGACTCTAATTCTGACAAGCGATCTAATTTCAGATATGTCAAGTTGGGAAGAGTGATAGCAGGAAGTTGCGTTTCACAATCATCCTCTCCAACCATTTCTTTCATCCCATCACAATTTCCAACGGAAATGGTGCGAAGATTTTTGAGGCATGCGAATAACTTAGGTGTCATCAGTGTCTCCATCCTATGGCATCCCCTGATACGGAGATCAGTGAGATGAGAAAAGAGGGTGGATTCATGCAAGGAATTAGCTTCAGGTGGTGACACTAAGTTTTTCAAGCACATCAAACCAGAGAGGGATAGACATTTAACAAGTTGGGAAGAGGAGCAAAATGGGCAACTGCCACGAAAACAACACAAGTACTCCACTTCAAATTGGCGAACATCCAACCGTTCGATTTGGTGTTTTGCATTCTTATTGTTGTGGGCGGCATATGATAAAACACTGCATAGGCATCTATCGCTTGTCCTCCCTTGGTAGTATCCATCTATAAACAACTCATTCATGTCTCCCGGGAGCAATGCTTTTCCATTTCCCCAATCCATACCCTCAAAAGTTATCCTTTTCATGCAATATTTTCTCTTCATTCCCCCTCCCAAAGGAATACAAATCCTTGCATCCCGTAAAGTTAAATTATAGCATCTAATTACATTATGTTCAGCCATGAAGCGCACATACGTATTGAAGACGCTAACATCATGGAACTCGGCTCCTATCACTTCCAACTTCTCCAAACCTTGAATCCATCGTACTGGCACATCCGTTGAGCATAGCTCAAGCCACTCTAAATTTATCAATTTGGATATGAGTGATTCTGAGATTACCAACTCATGTGTGTGGAGCAGATTTAGGCATCTAAGGCTGACCAATGATTCCAAGCCCATGGGTGCTACAGTGATTGCAGTAGAAGATAGATATAATGATATTAACCGTTTCAATTCACTTAATGAAGGAATGTACCACAATTTTCTACATTTTGAAAGTAATGATGCAATGAGACATTTCAAGCTCGACAAGGATTCAGGCAAACGTTCGATATCTGTCCTAGAAGAGTTTTAAGGGCAGGCATGTTTTTGAAAAGGTCATCTGAGATGTAGTTCAGTTCATAATTACGATCTAAAAGCAATGTAGAAAGCTGAGAGCACCTAGGGCATGTGCCATCTGGAATTGTTTGTATCCGGTTTCCGGCTAGAAAAACTTTTTGTAGATCTCCTTTCCATCTGTCACCACTTGGTATTTCTGTCAATTTCGTATAAGCATCCGCCATAATTCCACCACCATATTCTGCAATGCCAAAAGCCAGTACTTTAAAAAATTTCTGTATCCTCCATGCATCTCGTTTCCGATGCAGCATACTATGATTCTTTAGTTTATCCAACATGTTGTAACCTTCATTGTACTGCACCCTCAACATCTTTGTCTCATCCATGCCTTCATAAACAAATCGTCTCATCAAACGATTAACATCGTCATCATCAAGAGATACATCGGCAGTTAAGACATAATATAAGAAGAATCTTTGCAATTTATTATTTAAGAAATCATAGCTAGATCTCAAAACTGGAAGTACCCATATTTGTCCATTTCATATTGCCTATTGCCCAAGTCTCTAAGAAATTCCAACATATGACTCCATTCCCTAGCCCATTTTTTCCCCTTCATGCTTGTCGCAATTCTAACAATAGCAAGAGGCGAACCCTCGCATTCATATGCAACATTCCATGCAATGCCCTTCACTTCCAAAGACAGCCCCTCATGAAATCCCGTAATCTTTTCAAACAAAGCCCAACTATCTTCTCCATTTAGAGGTTCCATGACTAGTGCGTTTTTCTCGGAGCCCATACCTTGATACACTTCCCATATACGAGTTGTCAAAATCAATTAAATTCGATTATCTAACATAGGAAATCCAACCTCCTCTAGAAAAAAATGATCCTAAATGTCACTTAAAATAATGACACATCTTTTCATTTCTTTGAATGCTTAAAATAACTTTGGAGCAATTCTTTTAACCTCAGATTTATCAGATATATCCAATTTAATTGATCTAGCTATGACTTCTTGCAACTTGTAGATGCTATTTTGTGATACAGTCACTCAAATAACTTTAATGTCACCACTTGCTTCTTTTAAAAGCTTGTCATGTATATGATAAGCTAAAGCCGTTTTTCCTGATCCGCCCCCCCTCCCCAAATTCCAACTGCTGGCACATTGTCACCATTATCCATTCCCATATTCGTTGAACATATCTTTGGAAGTTCTGCCCTATTAAAGCTGCGGTAGGGAAAATATAACCTTTAGAATATCCTAGCAACAAGGATAGTAATACATAATTGAGTGGAGACAGTGAGAAGAATAAGAAAATAAAATAAATATATGGCACTCATATTTTAAGCAGCCATGTATATACTCTCTTCGTCCCTATAAGTAAAGCGCATCTTGGCAGATTTTAAGAATTCAAAATGTAAGTCTCACCGCAATGAATCAGATGTATAGCTTACGCTGAGATGTTACTACCTTTTTGTAAACCATAATGCCTATTCACTCTTTCATTGTAATCAACTCGTAATCTTTTATTGCCATCTTGCCTTTCAACTTGTGCATAGTGGCGCCTTGCTTTGTCATATAGATTCTGCTTCTCTTGGTTCAGGTCACTCTGGAGCAACTTCAAAGCCAGATCGTCCCTTTCTTTTTTACTGCCAAACTACATTATATTGTTGTCCAAATCATTTATATGACTGAAAGAGGTCATAAATGTTTGCAGGATGTCATATATATACCTTAAATGAGTGATTTATCTTCACATAATTATCCGATTGTTCCATGAACTTAATAACGAAGATGCCACAATCAGATCTACAAATTGAAGAGAACAGGATATAAGGTCATTCATGTAAAAACCATTTTTTTAAAGTAAAGCTTATAATTTTACATGATTATTGTCCACTCACCCATTGGGTTGCGAGGGGATGTCGTCTGCAATTACTACAAATTTAATGTCGATAAATGTTCCTTCTTCCTTGAAGAGTTCTTCCATTGCAAGCAACTAAGACATGCATGCATAGATTCTATATATTCAAAAGTATAATTAAGGAAAACTCAAATTCTTATTTGGATCATTAAACTTAACAATACATAATTATATTATCTGATAAAATTATAAATTTAAAAATTAGGTCAAATTACCTTCATACCCTTGGTTATTAAAAAAAATCAAAATTAAAGACAAAACCTTATTATTTTTAGTTTTTTATAAGAGCTTCATTTTTCAAAAACTAAAATAATATCATTTTTGATTTTTTTTAACTAAAAAGTATTCAGGTAATTTGATCCAATTTCTAAATTCCTAATTGTATTAGACAACTTAATTAATGATTTGCCAAGTTCAGTTACCCAAATAAAAATTTGAATAATTCAACCATATTTTTTTGTGGGAATTTTCCAATAATTAATAATGTTATGAACATTGCAATAATCTAACACTCACCAATGTTCTTGTTGTCTTAATACGTTCTCCATCCACAAATTTGCGCAGGGAATCCCATATTTGAATCTCTCTATTCATTAAATGGATAATGCATAAATAAAAATGTCCGCCAAATTGTGGTCCAATGTGAATTGGAATAAACACCTATTATTTGAGATAGATAACACAAATCAAAATTGATATATAACGGGAAAGAAGGTAATCATGTTGATAAAGAACTTTTTTTTGAAGAGTTGAAAACACATACCTTCTCAAGAGATTCTGGGACAAACATACAAGTTTTTCTCATTTTGTGCTTCTCAACAAAGTCCTTGAAGTCATGTGATTCAGGTACGAGTGCTTGAGTCTTCGGTAATCACCACATGGATGAACAATAAATAAAAAATATTGCCAATGAACTAGTCTTAAATTAAAAAAACTATCAACATAGATCCTATAATAAAAAAAGGGAATAGGAAATCACCGAAAATGTCACGGGAAGATACCAATTCGAAGGCGTAGTTTTCTTTTGCTCATCATCAGTTAATATCTCAACAAAAGAATCTATTACCTAAGGATGCATCAAATTAAATATTAACATAATTTAAACCTTAGTTATTAATATTAAAATGGAATATAAGAATGTAACAAATAAACACTCACCAACGAATCCAAACAAGTCTCTGGTTTAACAAGCGTGCTAAATTCTTTTTGAGTCAAATGTGAACGTGGGGATTGAAAAACCATATCTCCAGAACTGAAGATTAGAATCAGTGATTTGAAACACAAAACTTAAAATATAATACTCACGCACAGACACACATGTATTCAAGCACATACATACATATAGTTGGAAGTACGAAACTAACCTTAAAGATTGAGACACATATAGTATCACCTGCAAGTCTTCATTCTCCCAATTGGAAACGGAAATTGACCGACCAGCTTGAATCCTTTCCTGATCCTTAGCATCATCTTGGATTTTCCCTGCATCGTCGGACATGTTATGATCTATTAGACTGTCCAATGAGAATGACTATGTTTGCCACAAAATTATATCTCAATTGTGATCCCTATTTCCTCACTCTAAAATATGACAAGCTCTCTGCAGCGAGCTAGTTGTCCCCCTCCTGCATCCATTTTAGTTATTAAAAAGATAGGCGAAAGTGTGTGTGTAGTTACGTACCTTGTGTGTAGTTCTCTAAGCCATGGTTGTCTTCAACATCATTCCTGGAGTTTGCTTCGCAAGAACCAAAATTGTTGGATTGGGGGAATTCAGGACATGGTCGAATGCCTTTGCCTTTGTCTTTATTAATATGAGATTTGATTCTGTTAGCACTTGCTGCAAATTCCAATCCACAATAGTTACACCTCACACTTCTCCCCCCTCCAATAGCTTAACGTGTTGCCACACTTCATCATCCCTCGGCCTTCCACCTCCCTTTCCCATTCTTACTTTTCCTGCAAAGTATGCAATATGTTGAACCAAAGTAATATGCTTTCACAGGTTGAAACTCACTTTGCTTTTCAGAGCATGACTTTGACTATGGAAAGGATAAACATGGGCAGGGGAGGAAATATTATTTCATTTTAAAACTTTTCGGCTAACATTGGCATTACTACTAAACGAAAGCTTCTGGGCAATGCCGCTGGAACAGAAGGAGAGGGATGAGGGCTCAAGGGTTCGCAGGTCGAGTTGGTGGCAGCTAGGGTATAAGGGTAAAGTAAATGGAAGAGGGAGAGGAAGGGTATACAGACGAAAAAGGGAATAATAGATTAATCGACTATTTCACTATTTGTGCCACTGGAATAATAAGATAAGAGGCAAATTAATTAAAAAAAAAATACTAAACAGGCAGGCACGGGCAATCCGGTAGCATGCCCGTAGCCAGTCCTGTTTAGGAGTTCCACAGGTGGGTTTCAGCCCGCTTGTGACGGGTCAGCACTAGGTGGGCTAAATCCGGGTATTTTATCACGGGTCCGGGCGGGTTCGTAAGGCCGCGGGTTTCTTGTCTGCCCTATTAGGGTCATATAAAAATTCCAAAAATTCATATGATACTTCTATGATTTTCCTTTCCACATTTTACTTCTACAATTGTTTTTAATTAATTTTTGAAGAAAACGCAATTTCAAGGGTTTTCCAGGTCTTTTCTTTCCAATCAGTAAAACTGCTTCTAACTTTCTCTTAGGAACAATTTTATAAACCACTAGAATTTCTGAGCTATTTTCGCTTGCTTTGAGATCAGATATCTGAGGCCTCTGGATATTTTGAATAATTATATTTAATTAATTATTTATTAAATATCCAAAATTTAAATAACCTTTAAAATTCTCGTAAAGGTTATTCTTGTCATTCTGACCTGAATTGAGACTCAATTATTGATCGGTGAATTTTTCTCTATCTTTTGGGACTTTGTGAAATTTTCTAATATTTTAGTCAAAATTTGACCAAAATGCCCTTTGACTTTCACTTAATTACCAAAATGCCCTTGATGTCATAGATGACAATTTGGCAAGGTTCAAAAAATCGGACCGAGCATTGAATCGGGTGAGACAGTGATTCAAGGGTTGATGGTTCAGATCGGGGTTAAGCTGGGATCAAATCGGCTATATTAAAATAATATAATTTAGTAAACTGTATTTTATTTTGAAAACTTAATAGCTAAAACCTAGAATATTATTTTATTTTACCCATATTTTAAATTTTTAGAGTTTAATTAAATATCAGTAATAAAAACAATTGGGATAAAATGAATTAATTTTATTTTATGTCATTATGTGAAAATTTGTTTAAATAGAAAACAAAAAATTTAAAGCTAGTTTTGTTACCATGTTTTTTTTAAAAAAAATTAATAAATTATATCATCCCATTCTGATTCCATTTTTCAGTGTTTATACCTTTTAAATTTTTTTTAAATAATTTTTTCTTTTAAAACAAGAGTTAAACCGGTCAAACCGGTTAAACCGTCAGTCCAATGGTTTAGAGATTTGACTGGTTTAACGTTGGTTTGATTGGTCTGAACTGGTCCCTGGTTCAACTACTCAATCAGACAGGATCAAGGACAGGTTCACTGGTTTATGGTCTGAACCGGTCGGTTCGGTTCGATTTTTTGAACATTGCAATTTGGTCTCTTGAATTTCAAAATTTCCACTTTGATCCCATTTTTAAAATGAACTTAGGTCCTTGCTCTGTCTATGTTTGGCAGAACAGCATATTTGCTCTTCCTTTCCTTTCCTTTTGTCCTCTGGACGCTAAAAAAGAAAATCCTTAGTCATTCGTTTAGCCTTTTATTTCCAATTATCAAAAACTCGGATATTACACCCTCGCACCATCAATCATCATCAAAAACTAGCATTATTACCTGGTAGTATTTTCGGCACCCATAGAACCTTCTCCCTGGGTTCCCGTCCGTCCATGAAGTCCACCGAGGAGCCACCAATTTGTGGTGGCAGTAATGCGTTGGACCTTCATAAACATCCTCATGACTTGGTTGCCTTATCAGAGAGACCCTTCTTCTGCTTCTTGATGCTGAGGAATATGACTGCGCCATCTCCTCTCCTCACTTGCCCTTCTCGTTCTGATGCTTCTTCACCGTCCTCAGTCAAGTGGGTTTTTTTCACGGAAGCCACAAGCTTTTCTCACCTGCCACGTACAAACAGTCAAAATTGGTTTTAATGTAGATGTGGACAGAATAGTGGGCCCTACATTTCAAAATTTAACTGGCGTGATGGCCATGGAATTTTTGACCTATTTTACATAGTACATAGGTATTTTTGAGTCAAACGATAGTCATTGGTGCCAGATGCACATTTCGAAATAGTCAATGGGCATTTTTGCACCTAAACCCTTGAAAAAAAAGTAATATTTTAACCATTCAACTTTTAACTCACTTATAATCCAATCTCTTAAATATAACTTAGTAACACTCAATCCCTGAAGTTTTGACTCTCCTATAATTCAGTCGATCATGCATCTTTTTTATTCTTATATTATTATCCTTGTCAATTTTTGAATCATCCTATGTGGCAAGAAATATTAACAGCTGGACAGTGTTTTATGAATTATTGAAATCCAATCAGATCATGAATTTAGGTCAAATTATAGTGGTTTGTGTGTGTGTGTAGGGACCTGGTTAATGAGTTTAAATTTGCCAATGGTGTCCAGTTTAGCTTTTGTAAGTGCATCATTATTTGTCACCAAATTATGTTTGACACATGAGGAGGAGAAATAAATACAAAACATAAACAATATTTATGAAAGAATTGTTGAGATAGATTCATTTAGAATTATAAGTGCAATCTCAAAGGAAGTGAAATTATAGTGGTTTACATACATATATGGACTGACCTGATTGATTTGCAGTGGTTTACATACAAAGGAAGTGAAATTATAGTGGTTTACCAAAAAGGTGATTTAGTCGCTCGCAAAAGTGGGCAGAGAATGTTTGGAGAGAAGGACAGAGCATGTCACCTCTAACAAGTCATATAATTCCAAAGATGTCAAGTTGGGAAAAGTGACAACAGGAAGTTGCGTTTCAGAGTCATGTAAAAACTCTCTCCATCCCTATATGTAAATCGCATTTTGGCAGATTTTAAGAATTCAAAATGTAAGTCTCACCATAATGAGTTAGATATATAGCTTATGCTGAGATGCTCATGCCTTTTTGTAAACCATCATGTCTATTCACTCTTTCATCATGTCCCGTCCATAGGTTATATTGTTGTCCATATCATTTACATGACTAAAGAGGCCATCCATGTTTGCAAGAGGTCATATATATAACTTAAATAAGTGATTTAGCTTAACATAATTATTCGATTGTTCCATGATCTAAATAACAAAGATGCCACTATCAGATATACAAATTGAAGACAATAGGATATTAGGTTATGCATGTAAAAAAAAAATTTAAAGTAAAGCTTATCATTTTACATGATAATTGTCCACTTACCCATTGGGTTGTAAGAGGATGTCGTCTGCCATTTCCAATTTAATGCCGGTAAATGTTCCTTCTTCCCTAAAGAGTTCTTCCATGGCAAGCAACCAGACATGCATGCAAATATTCTATATATTCAAAAAAATAATCAAGGAAAAATCCTAATAAAACATGGTTGAATTACTCAAATTCTAATTTGGATTATTAAATTTAATAAATTATTAATCAGGTTGTCTAACAAAATTAAAGATTTAGAAATTGGGTCAAATTACCTTCATACCCTTTAGTTATTAAAAAAATCAAAATTGAGGACAAAACCATACCCCTAGATTATTAACAAAAAGCCAAAACTAAAGACAACACCTTATTATTTTTAGTTTTCCAAAAACGACACTTCATCACAGTATTCTTTTTTAATAATTAAGGGGTATGAAGGTTATTTGACCCAATTTCTAAATCTTTAATTGTGTTAGACAACCTAATTAATGATTGATTAAATTTAATGACTTAAATTAGAATTTGAGTAATCCAACTGTTGGAAAATGGGTCAATCCACCCTTGGTGGATTAGGCCAAATCCAATGATGTGGGGGCAAAAATGTGATAATAAAAAAATATGGGGTTGTAAAGTGTAATAATCCCTATACTATTTAATTTTTGAATTTTAAATTTAAATTGATGAGTGGGAACAGTTTTTTCATCCGGGAACGTGCAAGACAGTTTTTCTTTTTACATTATATAATTCTCTATTTATAGAGAATGTTGGATAGAAGTAAAAAGGTTCTTTTTCCAGACGGAAAAACTATTGCAATTCCCTGGTTCCCAAAAGCTCTTCTATCTCTGTGCATTTGCTGTGTATAACAACCCGAATCCCAACTGGTGATCTGGTTCGTATGGGTACCAAGAGTAACTAATCTACACATTTAGGTACGCTCTAAAACCTACAATGGTATCAGAGCCTTTTATTAATGTTCCTGTAGCTTTTTTCTGTGAATGATTATAAGATATGTGAAATAGAATATATCTCTGGGCTGTTGTATGTGGTTGGGATAGACAAATTCAGTAGCCTAAATTTAAATTCTGATTATTTTGAAGCTTTCTGACGAAATAAACATGTCTGAAAGAATGAATCTGACCCAAAAACCTATTATACGAGAAGTTTTGGCAAGCATAACAGGACTAAGAGACAGATCCGAGAGCTTTTTTAGAATGGGTCATTTCAAAACTTAAGATTTAGGCTTAGATATATATCCCATTGCGTAGAGCACGAAAAAACGAGAAAAACGACACCAAGAACGCTGAAAACAGACGTCGAACGGCGGTGAAACGGAGGAGAGAAGGTTCGGGTCTGACGGACCCGACCCGCTGATCCAACCGGGTCTGGAGCGACCCGGCTGGAGGTAGACGATGACCGTACAGTGGGAGAAACGGCGTCGTTTCATCGTTTATTTAAAAAAAAATTATACGCTGTTGGGCTTCGGTGGCCCAAAAACACACAAAAAAACAAAAAAAAATTGGTATTTGGGCTCGGCGGCCCAAAATCAGAGTTTTTTCAAAAAAAAAAAAAAGGTGGATCGGGTAGCCCAACCTGAATCCACAGAATTTAAAAAAAACAAAAACAAAAACCAATTCGGGTCAGCCCAACCCGATCCACACTCCAACTGGCCCGACCCGAATCCATTTTAAAAAAAAGGGGATGGCTAGAGTTAAAAAAAAAAAAAAATTTGTGTCACGTGGCGCGTATGGGCACGTGACAGGTTAGAAGTGACATCTGACAAGTCCACCACGTAGTTCTCGGCGCGTGGAATTCATCTAGGCGGCGCGTGAGACCAACGGAGACCTTCACGGTTGCGCGTGTAGTACACGCGCCTATGCCCGAGAGTGGGCTTCACTGATTTTTCCATTTTCGAAGTGATTTTATCTTCTCGGGGCGCGTGTAGGCTCGTGGATGGTCGAAATGAGCTGCGGTTTGTTTCTAAAATTGTGTAAATTCGAGATCTTGAATTTGGTATATCATTTGCCTATTTTTAATGGCAAATCAGATCAATTTTAATGAAGATTTCAGTGCACTTTGAAGGTTATTTGCGTAATTAAATAATAATCTAAGTTATTTAATTTTATTTAGGTTACAAAGATGTCAAATTCTTCAAAGAGCACTGGAACGTATGAGTACGGATCTGTGATTTATGAATACTTGGATGATCACATTCAAGTAGATGTACCTGAAGCTGATTTAGAACAGGATCCTGAAGATGAAGTCTTCTTTGAGGAAGAGGATCCTGAAGAATTAATTGAAGAAAATCTCGAACAAAATCCTTTGGAAGCTCAAGTGGAACCTTAAGTGGTTTACACTGACTCTGGACCTAAAAGTGAAATCCCTGATGTGGACGAAGAAGTAAATCAACCATTAACTTCTAAATTAGCCAAAGCCATAGCGTGGCGCAATGCAATCAAATTAAGAAATGTGAAGCAAATAAATGGTGTGATTGCAAAGTATGCTGAATGTGTCAGTGACATGGAAAGCGCTGAGTTCTACGCTAATGTGATGATGGAATATAGAAAAGCAGTCATGGCTTTAGGCAAAGGAAAATATAAATTAACAACTCTTTGGGTGTGGGCAGTAAATATGGCAACTCAGTTTATGCTAAAAACGCCCAAACTTAGAAAATTGAGGAAAACCATAATAACTTACTGTTCCAATGTTTAACTAATGTATTAGGTTTCCTTTGTAATTGTTGATGATGTTATGTATTGATATTTTGTATAAATAAATGATATATGTGTTATGCCTTCAATGAAGTTAGCATTTCTTTTGAAAAGTGGGAGCTTTTAGAAATGAGAATTCTAAAATCAAAATCATTGAATTTTTTAAAATATACTTATAAAAATCATTGGAAAGAAATAATGATATTGCTAGTGATCATGAGATGGGAGATACAAACGTATACTCCTGATCGTGGAAACAGTAATACTATTAATTTCTGACCAAGGATAGTGTAAGTATAGGACATTGCATAAAAGATAAAGAAGTTATATGATATCTAATAAACCTTGTTCGGTTCTCACGTAGAGAATAAAGTTTAATGTGGCACAACTTTGTCACAGAACTTAGAATGGCCATGAAAAACATAATTGCTGAGCTGAACAAAGGTGACAAACTGAATGGCGATAACTGGGACATTTGGCATCGAAAGGTGCAATACATATTAGAGGAGCAGGAAGCTGTAGAGCCTCTAACTACTGTCCTACTGGAACCTGAAGCTGGGAATACGTCCCAGCACAGGAGGGACCATGAGGCTTATCAGGCCTGGAAGAAAAAGAACAGCATTGCAAGGATCACACTGCTTAGCACTATAGCAGATGATCTCATGTGTGAATATGAGAAGCAAAAGAATGCTCAAGCCATATGGGTCGCGTTGAAAGAAAGGTACGGTGGCATATCCACCACTAAGCTGAGAAGGTTGACAATTAAGTTCGATACCTATAAGCTTAGACCCAACACGCCCATGAAACAACATCTGAGAGATATGGCTAGCATGATTAGAGAACTGAAAGAAGCTGGACACATTTTGTCTGATGAACAACAAGTCCAAGCCATGATCAGATCACTTCCCTCCAGCTGGGAACACATGAAAGTGAATCTCACCCATAATGAAAGTATTGTTACTTTTGCTGATGTGGCTAAGCATTTAGAGCTTGAAGATGAACGTCTAGAGGCATATA
>QFDD01005173.1:0-14304 GCA_006871305.1 Vachellia collinsii | reverse complement strand
AGATAATGTCTCAAAATGACAGAAATAGGCAAAAACATTGTACCTACACCAAGAGCCAACAAGCAATCCCAACCTGTACAGCACCAAAAACAATGAGCCCAAACAGAAAGCACCAAACCAGGGGACAAAACCACCACGGGAAGGACGGAAATGAAGAGACAGGCGAGAGAAAATGCTCTGATACCATATAAAGTTTTGTAATCAAATTCATACATATTTCATGATTAAAAGGAACATATATATATACACACAAAGTAGCAACCAATACCTAACTAATTGCCTAACTATGCCTAACTAATATGCCTAACTAATTGCCTAACTTATGCCTAACTAATATGCCTAACTAATTGCCTAACTATGCCTAACATTAAATAGTATATCCTAATACTAATAAAGATACATTTCTTTCCTCTAGGACCCAACTTTCCATGTTTATGAGAATTATCGTAAACGTATGCAGCCGACCCCCATGGTCTAAGGACGTTTAAGTCCGGCTTGCGTTTTGTCCACAACTTATAGGGCATGGTAGCGACTAACTTTGAAGGCACACGATTTAGTATAAAAGCAGTTGTTAATAAAGCATCACCCCAATATAAATCGGAAGTTTCGCTTGTGCCATCATAGATCTTACCATATCTAGAAGTGTCCTATTTCATCTTTCTGCAACTCCTTTCTATTGCGGAGTGCCAGGGATAGTTAATTACCTAATTATCCCTTTTTTTTCACAGAGCTTTTTAAATTGATCAGACAAATATTCACGACCTCGGTCACTTCATAAATTTTTAATTTTATTGTCTATTTGATTTTCAACCTTATTTATATATCGTCTAAAGCAGTTAAGAGCCTCAGACTTATGTGAAATCAAATACACATGATCATATCGTGAATAATCATTAATGAAAGTAATAAAATATGAAGCTCCATGTCTTTCTCTCACACTCATAGGACTGCATATATCCCAATGGATTAATTGCAATGGTTTTTCAGCTCTAGTTCCCTTACCAAATGGTTAGCGAGACAACTTTCGCATAAAGACATATCCATATTAGATATTTGACCCAGTAAACTATCTTTGGCTAATTTAATCATCCTATTTTGATTTATATGACCTAGTCTAGCATGCCAAGTATTCATATGAACAGTCATATTAGAGGAAGAAACAACATAGCAATTATGAGCATTAAAATCACCAACAATATCCATAATAAAGAACTTCATAAATAGAAAAAGCTGAACCATAAACGATAATTGGTTGTCCAAAATGCCTACAACCTTGCCATGAAATTTTACATCATACCTAAATTCTAATAAACATAAAACAGAAATTAAATTCCATCAGATGTCGGGTGTGTGAAGTACGTCATGTATGATCAAGGTCTTCCCACTACGCAAAGGTAACTTGCAAGTTCCAATGCCTTTGATCTCGATCTTTGAATTGTTTCCCATGTAAAGCTACTTGCTTTGATACGGAAACCGACGATATTCTACATAAGACTTTCTGTCCCTTGCTACATGGTCTGTTGAGCATGAGTCTAGAATCCAAGAAGAACAAATAGGTCCAGTTAGAAAAGTAGTATTTAAAACATATGAAACATGTGAATTCACATAATTCACTTATATCTTTCATGGTCCTTTCACTCGGTACAATCTCATGCGAAATGACCTATCTTCTGGCAAGCATAACATTTGACCTTCTTTAGGTCAACTTTCTTCTTGAATTGCATCTTGCCCTTTTTAAACTTTCAACTATCCTTCCTTCCCTTTTTATAAAATTTCTTGTCCTTTTTGTAATCAGGCTTTGCATTGGAAGGACCAGCACCTTCAATCAAAAGGGCATGTCTAGATGACTTATATGCCTCTAGGCATTCATCTTCAAGCTCCAAGTGTAATGCTATCATTGTAGTTGAGATTCACTTTCATTTGTTCCCAGCTGGAGGGAAATGATCTTATCACAACTTGGACTTGCTGTTCATTAGACAAAGTGTGTCCAGTTTCTTTCAGTTCTCTAATCATGCTAGCCATATCTCTAAGGTGCTGTTTCATGGACGTGTTGGGTCTAAGCTTATAGGTATCAAACTTAATGGTTAACCTTCTCAGCTTAGTGGTGGACGTGCCACTGTACCTTTCTTTCAATGTGACCCATATGGCCTGAGCATTCTTGTGCTTTTCATATTCACACATTAAATCATCTGCCATAGTGCTTAACAATGTGATCCTTGCAATGCTGTTCTTTTTCTTCCAGGTCTGATAAGCCTCATGGTCCCTCCTATGCTAGGACGTATTCCTAGCTTCAGGTTCTAGTAGGACAGTTTTTAAAGGCTCTACAGCTTCCTGTTCCTCTAATATATACTGCACCTTTCGGTGCCAAATATCCCAGTTATCGCCATTTAGTTTGTCACCTTTGTTCAACTTGGCAATTATGTTTTTCATAGCCATTCTAAGTTCTTTGACAAAGTTGTGCCACATTAAATTTTATTCTCTACATGAGAACCGAACAAAGAGTTTATTAGATATCATATAACTTCTTTTTTCTTGTATGCAATGTCCTATACTTATACTATCCTTGGTCGAAAATTAATGGTATTTCTGTTTTCACGATCAGGAGTAAACATTTGTATCTCCCATCACATGATTACCAGCAACATCATTTTATCTTTCTAAAAATTTTCTAAGTATACTTTAAGATTCAATCATTTTGCTTTTAGAATTCTCATTTCTAAAAGCTCTCACTTATCAAAAAAATATACATACATCATTGAACACATAATACATGATTTATTATATGTACAAAATGTCAATACATAAACATGATCAACAAGTACAAAGGAAACCTAATACTTTAATTAAACATCAAAATAATAAGTTATTATGGTTTTCTTCAATTTTCTAAGTTTGGGCATTTTTAGCATAAATTGTGTTGTCATATCTAATGCCCACACCCAAAAAGCTGTTAATTTATATATTCCTTTGCCTAAAGCCATGATTGCTTTTCTATATTCCAACATCATGTTGGCATAGAATTCTGCACTCCATATCCGGACACATTCATCATATTTTGCAATCACATCGTTTATTTGCTTTATGTTTCTTAATTTGATTGCATCACGCCAAGCTATGGCTTTAGCTAAACTGGAAGTTAATGGTTGGTTTACTTCTTCTTCATCCACCATTTCTGAATTATCAGCATTAGAAGTTTTACTCTTAGGTCCAGAGTTAGTGTAAACCATTTGGGGTTCCACTTGAGCTTCCACTGGATTTTGTTCGAGATTTTCTTCAAATAATTCTTCAGGATCCTCTTCTTTAATGAAGACTTCTTCTTCAAGATCCTATTTCAGATCAACTTCAGGTACATCTACTTGAATCTGATCATCCAAGTGCTCATAAATACATATCCGTACTCATACGTGTCAGTGCTCTTCGAAGAATTTGACATCTTTGTTACCTAAATAAAAGTAAATAACTTAAATTACTATTTAATTACACACAGAAACTTCAAAGCGCACTAAAATCTTTATTAAAACAGATCTGATTTGCCACTGAAAATAGGCAAATGATATATCAAAATAAAGATCTTGAAGTTAGAAATTTTAGGGACAAATTGCAGCTCATTTGGACCTTCCACGCGCTTACACGTGTCCCGAGAAGAAAAAATCTTTTTAAATAGAAAAATCCTGCAAAGCCCACTCTCAGGGGAGGCACGTGTATCACACGAGCAACTGTGGAGCCAAAATCTGTTCTCAAGCACCACCCTGGTATACTCCACGTGCTAAGAGCTTCACGGTGGACCTCTCAAAAGTCATTTTTGTTGTGCCACTTGGCATCACGTGCCACGTGGCCTTTTTCCAATTTTTTTTAATTTTGATTTGGGCCTCCAAGCCTAAATCTAACCCAGTCTAGCCCAATATATTTTTTTTTATTTGGGCCTCCGAGCTCAAGGTCTATTTTGTTATTATTGTTATTGTTCATTGGGCCTCCGAGCCCAAGTTCTATATATAATTTTTTTAAAATTGGAATGACGTCGTTTTGAGTTTTGTATGGTCGTCTTCAACCTCCAGCCGGGTCGCTTCAGACCCGGTTGGAGCAGCGAGTAGGGTCCATCGGACCCGAAACTTCTCTCCTCTGTTTCTCTGCCATCCGATGTCTGTTTTTAGTGTTTTTGGTGTTGTTTTTCTCATTTTTTTCGAGTTCTACGCAATGGTATATGTTTCAAAGCCTAAATATTACATTTTCAAATGACCCATATTGAAAAACCTCTTACTTTTCTTTGTGTATCCATCTCTAATCACGTTTTTCATGGCAAAATTTCTCTTATGAAAGGTTTTTGGGTCAAAATCATACTTTTAGGCATGTCTATTTCATCAAAGAGCATATATATATCATCTAACATAGGAGATATGCAATTCTACATTACAACAACAATATATATATACACACTCTTAAACATATACTCTGCAGACACACAACAGCTACAGGAACGAATTAAAGCTATGATACCACTAAAGGTTTGAGAGCATACTTGAAGATGCGGATATAGACAGGATGCTCACAATACCCACTCAAACCAGATCATACAACATGGGCTCAGTTGTGTCTCACAACAGTAACACTGGAGATAGAGAAAGTTTGTAAAGGAAGGGAACGTAGGTTTTCTTCGTACGTATGTCTAAAGCCCTTTCATTTTCACTACCTGTCCTCTATTTATTAAACTCAGAAGTGGCAGTTTTTTTCTTAATTTGAAAAAGCATGTCTAACAACTCCTAAAAACCGTTTCCCCCTATTCTTTTGTGGAATATTTAATTATTTTTTGGGAATTTTACCCTTAATCACCACATTCTCTTGATTATTTCATTTTATATCCAAATCAATGGGTTGGGCCTAATCCAAGGGTGGACTAGCCCATTTTTCCAACAATAAGTTATGTGGCTGTATATTTATTTCTTAACATTGCCACTGATTTGAGGAAATAGATACTGTGAGCAGAAATTTATGAAGTTTAAATTAAAAGGAAAAGGTCGGCTGCTTTCATGGTGTTTGAGTATGAAACCTCAATGATGATTGGTAGTCCAAACCCACTATTTTGGTATTTTTCATGGTGAACAATAATTCTAAGTGTCTTCCCTGTGTGCATGAACTTGTGTATCTATATATGTGTGTATGTGTGCACACATATATGCGCGCACACACTCTATAAACTGGAAATTGAGATTGAGTTAAGGAAGTGTTCATTGAAGGTTTTAAAATATCTATGGGATATTTTAGATTAAATTTGGCAAGTGATGTATGAGGGTTTAGTTGGTTGAAGTTTTGAGTGCGCGCGTGCGCATGCCTAAAACGATGGAAGCAGAAAAGGTATATTATTGCTTGGAAATGGACTTTTGAACTAAATGGTTCATGATTTCATTTTTTTTTTTGGTTATTGTTTGGCAAAAATTGAATGAAATTGATGGATTGTTAAAATGGAAGCTTTAATGATATGTGTGTATAAGTTTGTAAAGTAAAATGTTGTCAAGAGAAGTTAGAAATTGGTAAAGTATTAAATATTGTTGAATTAAAAACAATTAAGCTTTTATTTTGGGTAGGTACCTTTCAACAGATTTTTAACTGGTTAAATGGTCTTTGTTGACAATGAAATTTGGTAAGTAAATAGTACTCATGGCATGTTTTAAAATGAGTGCTATAATGCATTCTTGGAACAAGTATATTGTAAGTTATGAACCAATAAAATTTGATTCTTAAATCTGGAAAATTTAGAAAAGCTGCTTATCAAGCAATTTTTAAATATTTATTTAAGAATATTGATGGACTATATCTAATGAATGCTAATATTCATTGAAAGAGAATATAAAGAGTTTCAAATAGAAGTTTGAACCATTATATCTGTAATTTTATGAAATAAGTTATGATTTTTCTAAAGTAGTTGAAAAATTCAAAAGTCAATGAAAGAAAGTTAAATAATGTAAAGAGGTAGAAGTGGGAATAAGAAAGAAAGATGAGTTAAATAAAGCTCAATAAGCATATAATTAACGTAATAATAAACGTGTATGTTTTTAAGAGTTGACATCTGCTTCAGCACCTCGAAGAGGATTGGGAATAGGAATGTCGAGGAAGGTAACAGTAAGCAAGGTAAACAAAGAAAGACAAGTAGAAACCATTTTTATCTTATTCTTATATATTTAATTCAGCATGTTTGTTTGTACCATATTTGCCATACGCCCAGTGATGAAGTCCTTCTGGAATGTTTTCCCCTAGGCCACCCTATGAAGGTTCAGGGTATTATGTGAATTGATATCTGTATAATAATATGGCTTGTTTTGTATGATTATATATTTTGTATATAATTATATGATAAATTATGATTTTTACGGAGATTTTAGAATCTCACCCTTTCTTTCAAATAAATATAGCTAAGGTGAGTAGCTCAAAAGACAAAGAAGTGGTGACAAGGGAAGCATAATAAGTGAAAATGATGGATAATCAAAAGGAAAATGGAAGAACCCCTTTACATGTAATTTTGGTTTAATTAGCAGTTAAGGATTTATTTGATATAAGCATGAATAGCTTAAATGGTTATGCATATATGATTGTATAAATTATGTATATAGTAATATGAGACATAAAGTAGTTGTGAATGGAATATCTGCTCATAATATACAGGTAAATGTTATCTGCTACAGATAACAAATTGAGGTTAATGAGTTATTGTAAATAGAAGATCGTAGATAATGATTTTTAAAGGAAAAACTGTTTTTAAACTACAACTATAGAGTATTGACCTAAGATCAAACTTAACTCGATGGATCTATCTGAAAAACAGCTTTATATAAAAGTTGTTTTAAAAAGTTTGCAATTTTCGGAAAATCACATTCTAAATAAATTAGATAAAAGGGTATTCTATAAAAAGGCATGACTTTTGCCTAGATTAACTACATCAAGCTAAGAGGATTTAAAATGTGACGAATTAAGGAAAGGGTGTGACACTATGGCATATCTTCTAATGAAGATTTGAAACTTGTTTCATCACGTTGCAAAGGACTATTCTAATAATGCAATAAACTAATGTTCGAATCCACATTAGGACTGATGGTCACATTTAGTGCTTGATGATACTTATCCCTTCAAAAGAATAACGGTAAAGTAGCGCTCATCACCCTAATGTTATTTCTCAGGTGCATCCAGCACCCTAATCTTTTTTTGGGTGTAATTTTGTCCCTCATCTCTTTAATTTGGTGCAATTTCATCCATCCCTTAATTTTTAGCCAATTCTTTTAGGAAAAATTATCTTTTTATCCCCAACTTTTAATTTACTTATAATTTGATCCCTCAAACTAATAAAAAAAATGACCTTCCAAGTACTCTCAATAATTTTTCATAAAGATTCCAAAAATGAAGTTTATTTACAATAATTCATCCATTTTGTGTAAAAAATGTCATCTTTTTTAAGGATTAGTTTAGGGTAAAAAAATGAAACATTTTTTTTGATACATTAAAAATGAAATATTTTTATTGTATCAGAATTTCATGGAAACAATTTCTACGACTCAATTTTTCATGAGGATTCCAAAAATCAAATTAATTTTTTAAAATGCATCCATTTGAACCATAAGGCCACATCCATTCAAAATTCATCCATAAGAATTAAAAAATATTTTGAAAAATAAGATGTGGACTTTTTGGTCCGAATGGATAAATTTTAAAAAATTAATTTGATTTCTGAAATATTCATGAAAAATTGAGGCATAGAGCTTGTTTCTATGAAATTATGATAAATGAAAATTTTTCATTCTTCTGACTCTAAAAGAAGACGTTGCCTTTTTAACCCTAAATGGATGAACTATTGAAAATAAACTTAATTTATATAATCCTCATGAAAAATTATTGAGGGGACTTGTAAGCTCTTTTTATTAGTTTGAAGGGTCAAATTATAAGTAAATTAAAAGTTAGAGATAAAAATATAATTTTCCCTAAAAGAATTGGCTAAAAATTAAGGGGAGAGATGAAATTACACCAAATTAAAAAGATGGAGGACAAAATTACATACAAAAAAAGATTAGTATATTGGATGCACCTAAGAAATAATATTAGAGTGATGGGCGCTGCTTTACCCAAAGAATAAAAATGAAGGGCTTGAACATAGAAGCTCATTACGCACGAAGTCCATAAATTTACTGGAATCCATAAATTTGATTCCAGATAGCGACTTCTGACCTCCGAATACCAATGAATATGGCGATGGTGGCTGGAGAACTAAAACACAATCTCCTTCCGTTCTATTATCAGAAAATCTGAAAGAGCAAGAACACCCGATCGAAACCATGCAAAAGGCAGATAAAAAAAAATACTAGACTCACTTTAAGATTTTTCAAAATATTTTCTTTTTGAAATAGAAAAATAAAACATTATGCATCATATATATATATATAAATAGTGGGCAAATAAAGATTTATAACCATGCATTGAGTCCAGGTGTCAGACAAATTAAACCATATAATTATCAAATTACATATGGCATTCCGTAACACCATATATATTGTAGGAAGACTCAAATTGAAATGCTTCTCATCTTAGTAAACGATTTAATGTTGTAATCCACCGTAATCAAGATCCAAACTCAAGGGAGTAATATGCTGTTTATAATTTCCCATCAAGGTTATTAATAACTTAAGCGGATTGAGTAAATTAAAAATCCAAAACTTCAACCTGACCTAACACTAAGAAGATATTTTATTTAAATCAGGATAAATGAAATATGTAAAATGGCCGGACATAAGGTCTATATGCAAAATATAATCACATAAATAAAATATCTAACATGGAACACAGAGTCTCTCAGTCACTTCCTTCTCTCAAGCATTCCAATCGCCGTACGCCAGAGCTCTCGATGCAACATGCATGCAAAATCTCACAATATCAAAGTCACATAGAATGACTTAAAATATTGATACTTATCGCCATATTAGGTTATAATTTGAAGACTTAATCATAATGCCCTGAACAATGCTTGCTTGTTCATTATCTCATGTCAAGAGAGACGATCCGGAGTGGCCACACTCAGAAATTATGTTCTTTGGCTTCAAAGCATATTAAGTTAATGAACAGACATCAAGTTTGTTCATGGCATTAACCATGATTAATTAATAACAAACATCATGTTTGATTTAACTCATTTAATTCTATGTATTTATGAATCATTTCCAATATAGTTCATTAGAATTAAAAAAAATCTTACCTAATTAAATCTAGTTTTAAATTTAACAACTTTTTAACTTTATTTCTATCTAATACCACTTTCAATCCTTAATATAATAGTTAGTTGACTAAATAAATTACTTAAAATTATTTATATATATAATTAAATTATATGTTAGTTTACAAGTTAGCCAAATTGATTTAGAAAAAAATAATAAATATAAATATTTTAAAGTAATTTATTTAGCTTCCTAAGTCTTTCTAAAAAAGGGTTAAATAGCTCTTATATAATATAAATTATATATTCAAATGAAAAATCTAATGAGATAATTTATAAATAAAATAAAAACTATTTCTCTATTTTCCTTATAAATAGGATTGGTGCACTATAAAAAATATGAAATTAGCTACGGAATTTACCACAAAATTATTAACTGAATTTTGGCTTACCACAGAATTTTTGACAAAATTTATTCCATCGCTAAATTTACCGTCACAAATTGGTTACCAAAGGAATTTTAATTCCGTCGGAAAGTTTGCCACAGAATATTCCGTCGGAAATTTTGTGGCAAATTTTTTTTAAATAAATAATAATGCCATGTGTCACCTCCGCCAACCACCATGTGTTACAACTTGATAAATTTGCAATTTTGCTTCCTTCAGGATTCGAACCCCCAACCACGTGTATACACACGTGATCCGTTGTCAGTTGAACTGCAATGATTTTGTATCTTCTAAACACATATTTAAATATATATATATATATATATGTATATATAATATCTGTTGTATAATAAATTATTTACATTTATAATTATACACACACATATATAATGTTATTTAAAACTAAAAATAAATTGACTGATAATTTTAATTTATGTGTTTATTGTTTTATATATTTTTATTTTATTTTATATATAATTATTATTGATTGGACAATAGTATTTATATGATTATTAATTTTATAATTTTTATTATTTTAAACAATATTGATTTTAATATAAATTTTTACAAATAAAATAAATATTATTTCTAATATTTTGATATTTAATATTCATTTTAATTAATATATTAATTGAAATTTAATAATAATAATAAACAAATAAATAAATAATAAAATAAATAAGAAATTTAAACTAGAAATTAATAATTAATTAATAAGAATTATAATTATATTAATTAATAAGAATTAAATAATAATTAAATTTGTAACGGAATTAGTCATGGAATAATATTCCAAAGTTAATTATGTGATTAATTTTGTCACAGAAAATTTCTATCGAAAATTGCTACGGAATATTTTTTTCGTGCCTAATTTTGTAACAAAAAATTTCAGTCAAAAATTCCATTAAAAATTTTCACAGAATATTTTTCCATGGCTAAACGGCAAAATTCCGTTGGAAATTGAATTTTTTTTTTTTTGTAGTGGTGGGGTATTATTTGTTGAGGTTATTTATTAATAAACAGAGTATCGATCTAGAATGATATTAGATAGAAGTTTAGACTCATCAAATCTAACATGTAATCAACATTTTTGCATATTATTATATAAGAAGCTGCGTTGCAATCTATGATCATATTTTGAGGCTGAAAATAAGCATCCCTTCTTGTTTTTTTTTTTAATTGACTGAAGTTAATTTTTCAATGGTACTATGAACTTTCTCTTCGGGATCTAACAAACTAAACATTTCAATGGAAGTCAGCCACAAGCATAAATAATTTCCATAGCGAAGCTTCAGGTACGTTGATTTTCTTGAAGAAATTTACAATAAAAATGCAGTTTAGAACCTAATTCAAGGACTTCCATTGCATTGGGAATGTAACATTTAGGCCCCGAATGTTGGTAGCGTGGTATCTCATCAAAAGACAAAAATATTGAATATAAACAAAAAACTAATCCAATTAGTCAAAAGTTGACTTACAACTCACTGTTGCCCCAAAAAAAAAAAGACTTACAACTCAAAGTATTTTAAATTTAAATCGTGTTGTTAATGTAAAAACATCTATTAAAACATTTGTAAGTATTTATGTGACTCTTTAAATTTGAAGATATGCATTGACTTTTATGAACATATGGGCCCAATGCATTACTTGTTTTTTTTCTTCCTATAATAATAGATATAAAATCTGAAAAGTAAATCATTTTTCATTATTTTTTAAAATTATAAATTTAATATTTTGATTATTGTTATTATCTAGATGTGTCATTATGTATTAAATGAATTTTCAGAAATAAGTTAAATTATTCTTGGTGAAGTTTGTAGTTTGTTTTATATTTTAGATATTATATTTGTATTGACGTCAATAATTGAGATTGAAAACAAATGGAATTATAAACTTGATATGAAACATTGAGCTTTAAAATAATTCACATACATATAGGGTTAAGTTGAATCAACAATCCTAATCCTAACTATTTTTTAGTGGCAAATTCTAAACTAATTATTGATTACGCTTAGTGCCCTAACATTTTCCCTAAAGCATCCATTATTTTAAAATATTTTTTGGTGGAATCTTACCCTTAAAGTATATATTTTCTTAATAGCAAAGAGCATCCTCAATTAAATTTAAGATACTAAGTACTAGTAGAAAAATAGTGTCAGATATATTGAATACTAATTAACCCATTTAGGCTAAAATACATAAAATTCTCTGGATTTTGAATCAATTGCACATGATCTCTATAATCTTTATAAGTTTAATTTAATGACCTTACTATTTCATATTTTGTCTATCAACTCCCCTGTCATTAACATTACCATCAAAGTTAACTTTTTTTTCCATATCGTGTCTTTTTAATAGTTTTTATTATATACTGATTCATTTAAATTCTTTATAACCTTTTAAATGTTAGACAGGTTATGTGTAATTCATCCAAAATTCAATGATTTTTGGGCATTTAAGCCTATAATATGATAAGCCTTACTCTTTTTTAACCCATAATTAGTGCGAGTAATTTTTTTAAAATTTCATGCAAATACACAAGACTCATATTAATTAAATGAATTAAATTTATTATATATATTTCAAAATGCATATAATTTTGTTGGTGGGAGTGTCAACATGAGTACAATACAATGAGACCCTTCTTCCTAAGTTGGATGCCTGTGTTTGGTTACAACAAGGAAACACTTACTTCAATTTTCTCCATCCCAAACAATTTTATTGGGATTTTAACCATCTTTTGAATTGCTTGGATGTCATATTTGCTCTCTCAGGGGACATACTTGGAACTGTTGCATCTTCTGTCTCCGGTTAGGTACGGAACACCAAGGCTAGGCAAATAAACAATTTGGTTTTTTGTTGGCCAAAAAATAAACAATTTGTTTAAGTGAATCAAACCATATTCATATAAAAATCACTTCTAATCTATGTATGTATTGTGTAACATATAAGATTTCTACAATATCTAAGTTCTTGTTGTTTGATATAAGTTTCAAAATTAAATCATCTTTTATCTTTTACTATATTAAAATTGTCACAAATCGCAAGTGTCTCCTTGTCGTCATGTGTTCAACTGGTAACGATATTTAGATTATATATATATATATATATGTTTTTAGTTTTTTGGCTAATGAATTTAGACACATGTATGCGTTCACAAAATGAGATGGAGGCTCTTATGTGTTACATTGAATTCGAGGACTAAGCGGCATTGTTCATGTATAGCTTATAATTAAATAGCCTCTCACAGAGGCCCAAAAAAAAAACACAAGAAGAGGCCAAAAAAAAAAAAGATGAAAGTTATAAGGGTTAAATTACAATATAAATTAACTACTTACTTTAATTTAGTTTCAAATACAAATGAAACCATATCAACAATGAAACACGTATTATTAAATCTTTCTCAAGTAGTATGTTATGTATGTGTATATATATTTGCCTTGTCCTATTTATATACTCTCATGATCCTATTTATACATGGGGGAGGAAATTTTTTATTCTATTTATAAGTCACATAATTAAATTTTTCATATGAATGTACAGTTTTACCATTCATTTATTTTCAAATTGACTTTATTCTTATAAGGTATAATGAATATTAAATAGGGATTAAGTTAAAAAATTGTTAAATTTTAAGATATAATTAATGAGTTTCAAAGTTTTTCTTGATCTATGTGAAACATATTAACAGTAATATATAAATAAGTCCATAGTAATATCACTTTTAATTTGTTTCACACAAATAAACAAAAACTTAAATTTCAATAACTTTATCTTAAATTTAAATAAGCTTACAAATTTATTCTTATTTAATATATATTATATTCCATGAGAACTAAGTCAACATAATAATAAATGAAGAGCAAAATTATTCATTTATATGAAAAACTCTTATGATGTGATTTATAAATAAGACAAAAAAATTCCATATTTGTTCCAATAAATAAGACTAGATCATTATAAATGAAATCGACACTAGTAAATTAAGGGTAAAATTTTATATTCATATAAAAAATTTAATGATACAACTTATAAATAGGATAATAAAATTCCTTCTCTTTCTATCCTATTTAAAGGCAATAACATACGCTCTCTTGTATTTCTTATAAGAAACAATTACTCAATCATGTAAAATGAATTGGTAGTTAATTGGTTAAAAATAATGAATATATAAGATATATACATTTTTTAACCATACCCAGCTTATTTATAATATAGGCTCCTTTGTACTTTCATTTATTGATGAGTGTGAGAGAATAAGTGAGAAAAAGACGAGAGGGAATGAGCAGAGAAAAAAAATATGATAAAGACATGCAATTAATTGGAGTAAAATTGGAAAAAAATGCATTAAAGTCTTTTGACAAATCAAAATTGTTGCTTATATATATAGGATCAAATCATGAGAGTGAATATTGTTTATAAATAAAACCGGAGGAGTGGTATGCAAGGAGATTAAATTTGCGTCTTTAGCTTGCTGAGGAGCCAACTTCATTCAAGGGATTAGATTGGAAGAAAAACAAAACAATTAATTCACTCGACAAAAATACCCAAAAACATGTGGAAATGTTGGAACCTATACAGTTAGTTTCTACATTTAATACTACGAACCAACCACCACAATAGTTCCCACAGCTAAGAATTGCTTCCACACACACACACACACACACACACACA
>QFDD01005172.1:0-14995 GCA_006871305.1 Vachellia collinsii | reverse complement strand
ATGAAGTTGATAGAGATGGTGACAATAGAGAAGAGTTTTTGGATGGAGGAAGGGAGGAATAATGGAAAATGGATGAAGAATGGGCTGTGGAGGTGCGCCGCTGCTGCTTCTGTGTGTTTTCAATCTATCCGTGCGAGGTGCTGCTGGAACTGCTGTGCAAAGAAATCTGCTGGGTAGGAGAATGAAAAATAAAAATGGAGAAGAGTTTTTTGGATGGAGGAAGGGAGGAATAATGGAAGAATGATGAGAAAATGGATGAAGAAGAGGGTTTTGAAGGTGTGTGCGACGCTGTGTGCGAAGATGGATGTCTCACGCTGCTGGAACTGATATATATAACCTAAAAAAACTGATTCAGATCGAAGAAAACGAAGCTGTGCGTCTTTGGTCCTTCGCTGGCATTTCTGAAATTCGGGTCCTTCTCTGACATTAACTTTGGTCCTTCTCTGCCATTAATTTGGATCATGAAATGCATTTCTTTTCTTTTTTTTTTTCTTCTTTTTTTTTAAATTTATCTTTTGATCCCAAATTGTTCCAAGGGTACCTACAATAAAAATTGATATTGAGTAGCATCAAAAGTCATAAAAATCAATTATTTAACAAATAATTAGCTTTAATTTCATATAATTGCATTTAATCATAATTAATACAATTAAACTCAATAAAAGCCCAAATATAGCACTAAAATCCCTTGAAATGCTACAAATTCATTTGATAAAATCTTATTAATTCACCTCTCCTAGATCTCTCTTCCAATCCTCTTGTTAAACACGGGTTTCATAATCGAGAGAATCAAACGTGTGTTATTTTTTTTCTTTTTTGACAAATCAATCATATTGCTTCCTTCAATATTATATTGTAACCTTACTATGTTATATTTGACGTTATTAATATTTTTGCTGTCACTTTAAATTTATTGATATTTTTACACCTTCGAAAAGTATATGATGCTCGACCCATTTTTTATAACAGTTCATGAATATTTCGGCACTTTAGCCCTTTAATATTCCTTTTTTTTCCCACCTTACTTCTCATTAATTTAATTTTTCTTTTTAATGTGATTTAAAGACTACGAGACAAGTATATGAGAAAAGATTTATATCAATTTACGCAAATATAGTATTCCAATGATGATGCAAACAGGCTTAAAATTAAAGTGATTGGCTTGGTTAAGTTCTATATATGGCTTGGGCCGAGTGCATCAAAGAGGCCGTATCGTAAACTCATGTAGAGGTGGGAATTTGGGCCGGCTCGACCTTACAGGGCTGGCCTTTCATGGGTTCGGGGCTAAACGGGTACCCGTTTAGGCCCACTAACATAAAAGGGCTCAATTTTCTAAGCCCGACCCTTGAACTAGCGGACTCGTGCAGGCCCGCGGCTTTTGGTCCTTTTAACCAAAAAATGTTTTTTTTATTTTTCAATTTAAAGTAGTAAACTTTCTAATTTAAGACATAAATAATATCAAAATTAAATTAAAAGAAATAAAGTTAAGATGATAATATATTATGAATGAAAATTTCAACACCTGAGCATGAAAACTGTATTCAATAATAGTCATATGATTTACAATCAGAAATAAGAAGATGTCTTAATGCTATTAATGTAAGAAATAAAATGATAGAATAAAGTTTTATATTCATTCTCAAATCTTACATCTTAACACCTAAGATTGTTAGTCATGGGCTGGCCCGCGGGTCATGGGTCGATCCATGGGTTACGGGCATATTTAACCTTTACTTTTTTTTTTAAATAGATCAAGTTAAAACAATAGATTTTTAATTTGATCTTTGAAAAGTAGTTTGTACGTGAAAAACAATATAATAAGTTTAATATTGAAATTAGAAAGAATAAAAATTCAATGAATGAAAATATGTATGTGTGTGTCTTTATATAGCATTGAAGGAAAACAGAGAGTTGTTATAATATAATGCATTAAATAAACGATAAGAAAATTATGTTTCAACAATAAATTTTCTTTTCACATTTTTAGATTTTTTTGGGGCATATGATGACAAGAAAACAAATTTAAAAATAAATGTTTGATTTAAAAGAATTTGTTTCTGAAACTTGAAAGCAAATATAAGAAGAACAAATAATGTGTACAAAAATTAAAAATAAAATAAGTTGGCGGGCCTAAACGGGCCGGCCCTCAGCCCTGCAAGGCTGGCCCTTTTAAGCCCGTGACCCTACAGGGCCGGCCCTTTTAGGCTTGCCTCCTTTTTTTTTTACACTAAATCATAGGACTCATCCCTCGATTTAAACGGTCCAAATTGGGTTGGCCATACGGGCTCAGCCCATTTTCCCGGTCTAAGCTCATGTGCCTCATCCAATTTATTTCTCAAGTCTTATTTTGTGTCACTTTTGAATTCAAACGTGAAAAATTAATCGTTTCTGTTAGACCTAATCTGTTAGTCAGATGCATCCTATGCTTTTCATTTTTGTTCGTTGTTGCTTTTCTTAATTTCTTTACTTTCCCTTTAATTTGTTCGGTCGCACCTTGTTGACTTGTTCATCAGATTATTGTACCCTCCTTTTCTAATACTTTTCTTTAGCTTGATATCTTGTTTTAGGTATAGACAATTTATGAGAATACAAATAAGTTATTATGAGGAAAACAATTTAGATAAGAGAAGCTCTTCGTCACTTTTTTTTATTTTCAAAACTTGCTTTAACAGTAATTATATGAAAGTTTTAAAAATAAAAAATTGAAAACAGGAAGGGAAAAAAACAACCCTATCGTTTCTTTATTTTTAAGATCTTTATTCCTATAGTAATGGTATCTTTAGTTCTTTCCTTTGATACTCACCCATCGTTTTTTTTTTTTGGGACAACTTTCAATGATATGCCCTATGATGTTCATGTAAACCCACTGATTAGTCCAACTCTTAATATACATCTATAAGAGTAATGAATATGATTACTGTTATGTCATGCATATGAAAAATCTTCTAATATGTGTATATATCTTTTGAACATATAACTTGGACACACACACAAAAGTTTAAAGAGCAAGACTTTAAGGAGAAAAATGATTTGAAATACAAAGTTTTATGCAACTAATCAATTTTTCTGATATATATAATATGAAACAAGATAATTAAAATACTTTAAAGCACTTATTACATAGTTGGAGTTAACTGGTAGTAAGTTGCTAAAGTTTGATGCCTATGATATAAGCCAATTTTTTAGAGTCTATTTTAACTAGTCTTTAGTTATAAAAATGATCAAATTTGTGAGATCTGCTACAAAAATAGTGTTCGCCCTTGCTTTTATTTTGCTTACGTCGTAACTTTCCAAATTAAATTGATAGATGGCAGATGATGTGATAGTGTCACGCTCCAAGAATTTTTAGAGGTGACCAACATGGAATATGAGAGATCCCACATTTCTTAAGCCTTTGGTTTGCAAATATACACTACTTGCCAAAATGCCAAATAATACAATACTCTAAAATATGTATAACCCACTTTCTTTTTTCAAGATTCATATAGAATATCATATCCTACATTATCAAAATATTAGGTTTTTTGTAGAAATTTCGGCAGAATCTTCTCTATAAGACAAACTTCCCAAAAGTTCTACAATAACCTAAAAACTCATAACAACATTTGGAGCAGTGCTGCTCCACCATAATATATACATAGTCCTCAAAATATAACGGAAGACATGGACACTTCCTATAGACTACTTGGAGCATTTAACTTTCAAAAGTAGCATACAACATAAGTTTAAAATACTATGTACATCAAACAACAGTTACAAAATAAGCTAGCGAGCTTTACAACAACAAGAAGGCTCTTTACTACTCAACCAGAGGTATAGGGTCAACAAAACTATCTGTAATAAAAAACAACTTTCCGGTGACTAACGCCTCCAAAATGTGTATAAACATATTAGAAAGAATAGCAACATAGAGAAAATATATTGACATTTATATAATATAAAAAGTATTTATGGAAATGTTCATTATTGAAAGGTAACTAATTAAAAGTGCACATTCTTTATCAGTGACTAAGCAGAACAATAATAGGCGTGGACACATAGTCCACGAGGGTAAATAACAAATGCGGCGTGATTTTAAAGCCCACGAAAACAGACGTCAATAATACTCACGAGAAGTCAAATCCTTCCTCCAATCCACTTGTGTTGGCCGTCACATGGGGTTAGCATCACCTAAACACCCTGCTAGCTGGGTACGTCATGGCACCCCAAGGGCTAATAGAACTACCGTTAGCAACCAATGTTCTACTGTTAGTCCCCTCAAAACATTCTCAAAGTATGCATAGGATCAATTTACCCTTTTAAAGTAGAAAGTCACCTCCAACAATAAAACTATTTTGCAATAGTTTATAACAAGGATTCAAACATGAAAGTTTGCAAGTAATATCTTAAAACCATTTTCAAACATGCATAGCGTACATATTTAAATATCATTTCTTTTCACTATCTCAATACATTAAATCACAATGATAAAACTTCTTAAATAAATACTATAACACTTCAACTTTTGCAATAATCAATATCTCAAAAGTTTCCTTTCAATCCCATACATGAATATTTAATATAAATAAAAATTGAAGAATAATAAATAACATTAAATAAAATTCTCAAACCTTACTCTTTGCAATATCAACGAGAAGATTAAATAATTTTGATAATCTTTCATCAATGAAACCATACTTTATGAAATGTAGTAAAACATATTTTATAAAAATTAGAATGTGATGCTATTCACTCACCTACTAAGTTTTTAATATGTAACCCTTCTCTAGTCTTTAGCTTCCAACTTATCTTCTTCCTCTTCTATAAACATACTCAGTCCACAATATTATCTATAGACTATAAGAATCTCTCATAACAAAATTTAATGAATCAATATCCAAATGAGTCTTTCTCTCCTTTAGACATTTCATCGAACATCTTATGAGCAATTACGATTAACTTACATTTGGGAAGCATTTCAATATTACTTTGAACCCCAAAATCTATAATTATTCTTTAAATACCAAAGGCTCTCCTTTTATCATTCTTCACGCCATAATTAACACATATACCCGTCATGTTTGTAGCATCTGCCTTTATATATCAAGGAACAAGAATATAAGATGATGGTGTAATATGGAAAGCACCGAAATAGTGGGTGGGATTCCAAATTCAAATTCCAATCCCATCATTATCGACAAACTAATAATCTCACTCTTTTTACCCTTTGCTTCAGTCTTCATAGAACAGTATATTGCCTCTTAGTCTAAACCTTTCCTTTTTCGACCAAGAAACTGAGGATAGAAGAGTATTGTTCATATTAACAGTAACAGTACTCCCACATACAAATACCGCAGTCTTTAAGAAATTTCCAGACTCATGAATCCATTTAGACAAAGGAAGCTTCATTTATTACTTCTCAAATGTTTCAATCGGTGAATCACTCTCAAAATTCCATTTCAAACATTACCCACAAACCCCGAGGTAGCGAATGAGAGATTAGAGAGTGGGAAGAGGTTTGGAAGACTCACCTCAGCTGGAACCATGGTCGCACGACCAGCCGCCGAATCCTTTTTCCGGCGCCGTATTCCTCTCCTTCCTTTTTCTCCGATCGCTCCTTCTCTATTCCTCCCTCTCCCCTCGCGTCCTTTGCCTTCTTGCGTCGAAATATGATGGAAAGAGGAGGCTGGGTGGGAGTGTTTAACAGGAGGGGGAACATGTGTGGAGTGAGCAGGAATATGAAAAGACCACTTTCCCCTTCATTCATTTCCCCTCTTGCAATCTGGTCCTTTATTTATATAATAAATATCCCAAAAATTCCTAAATTGAATATGAACTTTATTTCTCAATTTGACTTTCTGACCCATAAAATAGTTCTGCAAAAGATTCTTGAGCAAAATTTATCTATTTTCTATTTTCCTTGACTTCCCTAAAAATAGGAATAATTTCCCAAAATAGCTTTTAACCAATAATTTATTTTTTAATTTTATTTTTGAGTATCATTACTTGCTAAATAATTTCTTCGTGCCTCAATTATATCTTATAAAATCTTGGCAAAATTTGGGATGTTATAGGTGTATAGGGGTGCCGATGAGCTAGGATGCATTTGTATCTCTAGGGTGATTCATACAATGCGTGATATAAAACCAGATGTTTACACCCCAAAATTGGTTTCGATTGGTCCCTTTCATCACGGCAATGAGAGGCTGCAAGATATGGAAAGGAGTAAACAAGGCTTGTTCCAAAGATTTATACAAAGATGTGCCATAGAGTTGGATGTTTTGATTGGTTTTATGGAAAGTTTAGTGCCCAAAGTGCGTGCTTCTTACTCAGAAAACATCAACATTAGTGATGGGTATCTTGTGCAATTGATTTTAGTGGATGCTGCTTTTATCATTGAACTTTTCTTCAGTAAACATCGTGATCGGGGAAAGGAGATATTTACTGATGATTCTACACTGTCACAGCTAGCAATACGTGGAACCCTACGTCTGGATTTAGTTTTATTTGAGAATCAACTACCCTTCTTTGTTTTAAAAGAGCTATTTGACATAGCATTCCCCCATGACCTTTATGATGATGCCCCCACTTTCCCTGAGCTCGCTTATGAGTATTTTTGTCTGGAATTTGACCTCGAAATGCCGAAGCATGATCTTGATATTTATATGAGCGTAAAGCATTTTACAGATTTGATAAGGTTTTTGTTGTTACAAAGAGCACCACCAACAACAATGGAACCATACTCATGGAATACAGGCAGACTTTTATACAGTGCAAAGGAGTTGCAAGATTTAGGAGTGAAGTTCAAGGTTAGAGAGAGCAAGAGCATATTAGACATAAATTTTTCAGGCCATGTTCTTGGGCTTCCACGGATTTTGGTGGCGGATCTCGTGACTGATGCTTTGTTTCATAATATGATTGCTTTTGAACAGCTCCATTGTAGTTCTACCTCTTACATCACTAACTATGTTTCTCTATGGAGTGTCCTAATCAACACAAAGGAAGATGTGCATGTCCTTGTTGATAAGAAAGTAATCCACAGCTTCATGCTTGATACTGAGGTTGTTACATTATTTACATCCATGGGAAGGAGTTGTTTTCAAGCGGCAATGATACCTGAATACATTGATATCTTCAAAAGATTGAATGAATTCGGCAAAAACGGTTGTCGCCAGAACATAGCGAGTTTGAGACGTGATTATTGCAGGACACCTTGGCAAACTCTGGCCTCTGTTGCTGGAATCTTTCTTCTCATTCTCACCGTTCTTCAGACCATATTTTCTATCCGTAGTAAAATAAAATAACCAGATTCATTATATTTCCAGCTTGTGTGTTGTGTCCTCAGAAGAATTTGTTGCATTCAATTCCATTCAGTTTACGTATTTGTGTGTAGTGTCGTGTTGGATATATTCTAATGTTTGAGCAATGTAAGGGATATAAAATATCCCTCGTATACAGTTGAAGACTTATAATGCATGCCTCCCTAACCATTGCTGTTGAATGGAAGTAGCTCTAGAATTAATATGATATGTGAAAGGAAACACCGTTAGTCTGAAAATGTTGATTAATTAGGACTTTCTTGTGACTGGAAGGTAGGCACAATGATGGATTGAGAAGATAGCTGGCATTAGTCAGGGAACCCTAAAAAATGAACAAAGATTGATATGTATCACTCATTATTAATATCGAAATAATGATGATGATAATAATAGAATATCTTACGGTGTGTCCTCAAGAATTTGTTGTGTTCAATTTCATTCAGTCTGATTCTATACATAACAACTATGAAATAATAGAATTATCAACCTCGTAACTAGACCTTGATTAAAAAAAAATCCGTAACTAGACATAGTAACACCAATTAGCATTTGGACTTCGTCAACTCTTTCTTGCATTTAAATTCAATTCTTAAACAAATAATAATCTCGTGTGATGGCAACGTAATTAAGTAAATAATAAACCATGTGAAAAAAATCTATATTTAATATATTGTAGTTATAATTTTTTAATTTATAATTACAATATTTGTGTCACGTATATACTCAGATTGTTTAAAATGGTTGGCTACAATCACACGTCTCTAACGAATTCACCTTTTTTTAAAAATTATACCTATGGTTTGACCATCATATAATTTAAGCACAACATGCACCTTCTTCACTATTTATTTTTTGCTGCTAACACTTTAAATCATTCATTTTTATTTGTTCTTAACACCTTAGATGCTTTGGATTTAATTATGATCACCACCACAGAAATTAAGAATTGAATTTACTTATAATCAATTCAAATAAGGGATCATTAATCCTATCCAAACACAAAGTAACTAATTTTTCAGTCTTGT
Organism: Vachellia collinsii; assembly: GCA_006871305.1. NCBI lineage: Eukaryota > Viridiplantae > Streptophyta > Magnoliopsida > Fabales > Fabaceae > Vachellia > Vachellia collinsii. Next base: position 6,672 of record QFDD01005172.1, on the reverse strand, counting down.
TTATAATGCAAAAGGACCTTGTCTGCTGTCGTCATTTAGATTACGTGCGAACAAATTCCTTCTTCTTCTTCTTGTTAGATGACTTGAATCAGATTGAGATTCCTTTGGAACAACAAGTATGCTTCCTCCTCTTAGCCCATTGATATATATATATATAATTAGTTTTAGTTATATATAAAACACCGGTTAGATCACAATTATTCAGTTTTGTTTCCCTTTTGTTTTTGCTTATTACATAATTTCCGGTTGCTTTCTGAATTCATTTATAGACGGCACATGAGCTGTTCATTGACATTGAAGAAATGATTAAGGGTGCTGAATATGATCACTTGTCAAGTTCCACACTACAAGGTGCCTCATTCAATCCGTGAGAAAAATGACCACATTTTCACACCAACAACCATTTCTATTGGCCCATTTCACTGTCGTAATTGGAGGCTCAAAGGCAACACGGACAAGCACGAAAAGATAATGCTCAAGAGATTCACACAAAGATTTGAGAACAACAATATGGAGAATTTGTTGAGCTTTGTAAGGGACTTCGAACCGCACGTTCGTGCTTCTTACTCAGATGCTAGTGGATGGAGCTTTCATCATCGAACTCTTCCTCAGGGTTTATCACTTGATTAAAAATACAAGCAATTCAGAGATGGATGCTATATTGCGACAACATGACATTCTTTTATCTATTTTGTTTCCCACTGACAGTCGAGGCAGCGGTGAAGCCTTCCTTCATTGAGCTCTCGTACGAGTTCTTTGACTCTTTGAACATCCAATTCTTGAAGCCTAATCCTAATGTTAGGTTAAGCCACTTCACGGATCTTTTTAGGTTCTTTCACTTAACAATATCATCACCTCGAAGAGTAGCATTCGAAGGGCCTGTAAATAACATTCTTTTGTATAGTGCAAAACAATTAGCAAAAGTTGACGTAACGTTCAAGGCAAGCATTATGCGAGGAAGCCTCCCACTAGAGCTCGAATTTTTAAACTATGTTCTTGAGATGCCAAGGATTTCGGTGGACAATGACACAGCTATCAGAATATGATAACTTTTGAGCAGTGTCACTATCCTTATGAGCCTTACCTTTCTGAATACGCATTGTTGTTGGATTGCCTAATAAACTCACATGAAGATGTGAATGTCATTACTAGAAAAACGTGTATTAACGTCACCATTTAACATTGGTTAAACAATAAACCAATGTCATAAGAGGGGCAGTGGCATTTCCATAATAAAAATGAAGTTGAAAAATAATTTGTCGTCGGTTATAAATAATAACTTACGCCTAAAGTGAGACACTCAAATATACATCGTCGGTTTATAAAAAAACTGACGCTTTAATTTTTCATTTTTGGAAAACATAATAAATGTTAATTTAAGTCTTGAATTTAAGAATTCATATTAGTCATCGATATATTAATTTAACCGATGACTATAGTTATGCATTGATTTTAAAGACGTCGCTTATTATTATAACTGACGACTAAAATATATATTTTCCTATATCAATACCTTTTTAATACTTGTTTCACCGGTGGGTGTGTGTATGACTTCATAAATGACAACCGGATCCCTTCTGCTTTCTCCTCAACTCTTCTTCCCCAACTTGACACCGCAGCCTTGCCTTCCTTGCCTATCATCTTCCCTTAACGGAACGCCATCCCAAGTAAGTTTCTCCTCAACTTCGAGTAGACAAAAGTTCCTACTTTGGGTTCTCATATCTGTCACTCCTTGGCTTGTTAGCTTCATCTTCTCAAAATATTGGTGAGTTGGCGGTGTGGTGGTTTTTGTGTTGTCTTCCCTCCTGATAAGTAGTCTCCTCTGTCTCCTCTTCAGTGTTATCATTTTCTTCCTTCACCCTTGCATTTCACCTACTTGGGTTACTTTGTTGCTTTGGTTTGCTAGTGCTTCAGGTTCGAGTTTGCAATTTCGTTTTCCCAAAATAGAGCTGGTTTTTTTTTTTTGCCAGTAGAGCTGGTTATTGTTTGTTTGGATTATCTATTTGCAATAGTTTGAAACTTCCTAGTTTTCCAGTGAGGGGTGTCTATTTTGTAGGCTACGTTGTAGAGTCTTAAGCAGTGTTACGTTGCTGTATGTAACATGTTTATATCACTTAAATTAACTTAATTAGATACCAACAAGTGAAAAGAATTGTACTAATTAGTATATAGTAGTTTATATCAATTAAAAGATCCCTTCACAAGTAGACTAATTAAATTCAAAGCTCAATCTATACGCCTAAAACAGGAAATGAAAGGAAATCCAAGGACAATTATTACCTCCGAGGGCTAGCTATATAATTGCTTTTTTCTAGACAAAGGGAGATGAATGTGGGGCTTGTATATTTCTCATTATTAACTAGAAGACCCTGCTGATTCAATTATTTAGATTAGACATCAATATTAATTTTTACAGTTTCTAAGAGGGTACTATGAAGATGAAGTGTATGATGGAGTTTACTTGACTTGTCAAACTCCAAAAAATTAAAATACCATGTACTATCATATATATTTTATGAATTCTAATAATAACTAATAAGTAGCTTTTAAAGGTTATAAACGGACAAGAAGGGGGCAATAAGGAAAAAGGTTATCTATATTTTGTTTGCTATATTTTGAAACTTTCTCTATGTTCCTGTTTTCTGTTTTCATGTTCAAAGTTGTTTTGTATCTGAGCTATTAACTGGGAAAGAGTTGTATATAAGCATGTTGCTAATGCTTTTTCTCTTTGGCCGGATTGCTGATACTTAAACTAATGCCTTATCAATATGATGTATAATTAGTGAAAGAAAATATGTTTTTGATGTTTATATTTTTGCTACAATTAGTATTAAGTGTTGTATTTGTTGTATAGCATCATGAGTAACAAGAAAGCTTCATGGGATATGGACACCACAAAGGTGTTCATTGACTTGTGTATCAAACAAGTTAATTCTGGAAAAAGAAAATTTAATAGTTTCACCAAGCTTGGATGGAGCCAAATTGTCGATGCCTTCATTGCAAAAACTACAAAAGTGTACTCTAAACTGTAGTTGAAAAACAAATATGATGCCCTATGAAAGGATTGGCAGCTGTGGCAAAGGCTGCTTTGTGAGACTAGCGTGTGATGGGATCTTGAGAGGAAGACTGTTACTACCATTGAATAGTGGTGGAAGAGGAAAATATTTGTAAGCAATTAACTTTTGTGATGTTAAATATTAATATCCTGTGTAGTAGCTTTTGTATATTATGTAACTAACTTATTGGTATTGAATGTTTAGGAAATCCCATGTTACTATAAATTCAAGTTGAGGGGACTCCAGTTCCAAGATGAATTAACCCAATTATTTGGAAATGTGGCGGCAACAGGACCACATCAGTGGGCACCATCAAGTTCATCACTTCCAACTGATGGAATGCCTCAAGTTGATTTGGAAGAAGGGTCTGGAGATAGTGATGAAATATTGGAGGTAGCAACTGGCGTGAGTGCGGAGCTTAATTCTGTGACTTTCAAGGCAAGTAGCGGAGGCAGTGGATAGAGGAGAACAAGCACAGGAGACAGAATTGCCAGTGGCAGCAGAAATATAAGTAGCTTGTTGGGGGTGAGGAGAATAGATGTCATGATGAAGAAGAAAGTGCCGGCCTCTACTACTAAGGCCGATGCAATTGCAAGGATGACGGAGGAAGCATGTGCTGCAAGGATGGTAGAGGAAGCACGTACTGCCGAAAAGATGGCAATAAATGCAAATGCTTATGATGTCTCAATTCCCGTCATCTTGGCTCACCTCAATCTGTTGAGTTCCATACACTATGCATAGAACACCTTGTTAGAGACCCAATTGAAAGGGAAGCGTATGTGGGTTTGAAGCATATGAATGGCACGCTTTTGTTTTATCTGAGGCATCAATGTTATGGACCTAATAAATAGTTTTGTAACCGATTATTGGTTGTAGTAATTAAATCTGGAGATAAATTTATTTGGTGGACATACATGACTATTATATATGCCTTCTCTTCTATGACGAATGACATTATTAGTATGTGTGCATAATTTCACAATTTAAAATGTTTTATAGTTCAAATAATGGGTTCATGGGTTAATATGTATGTCAACAGGTAGAAAGTAAACAACTATGGACAACGAAGATACATGTATTGAAGAATGTGCTAGGTGATGATGAAAGATATTCTTACATGTTGTTGCAATTGTTAGTGCTTATGCTAGATTGTATCTATGTAAAGAACCACGATGCACCAGTGGTTGTACAGGTCATGCATGGATCAATGATGTCTTAGAGGGACATCCCATAAAAGCTATGAAATGTTTAGGATGGAGAAATATGTGTTTTGTTCACTTTGCGTTGAATTGCAACATCGTGGTTTGAGAGAAACCAGAGACATGGGGATACATGAAATGGTTTCAATTTTCTTACAAACTGTTGGACATACACAAGGGAGTATGATGCAACAAGAAAGATTCTAGCGCTCAACTAAGTCAATTCACAGGCATTTTCATAATGCCCTGTTGGCATGTTGTAGGCTTGCAATGTCCTTTATCAAACTGCAGGATCCAACATTTGAGAATATTCATACGAAAATCCGCCACAGTAATCACTATTGGCCTTTTTTAAAAAATGCTATTAGAGCAATTGATGGCACACACATCCCATGTGTTGTCAGAGCATCAAAGAAAATAAAATATATGGGAAGAAAAGGAATCTTTACGCAAAATGTAATGGAGATTTGTGATTGGGACATGTGCTTTACGTTTGTATTGACTGGATGGGAAGGTAGTGCACATGATGCACACATATTTGATCATGCACTCATAACTGCTTCCATGAACTTTCCTCATCCACCTAGAGGTATGTTTATAATTGTTATATATGCATTTTTTTAATGCTACTAAAATACAAGGATTGACATCAACTATGTATTCCATACAGATAAATATTACTTGGTGGATGCTAGCTATCCAACACCACTTGGCTACCTCTTGCTACCATCTCCTTGATTTTTGAAGATCATCGAGGCTTCAAAATGACAATGAGACGTTCAATTATTTGCATTCTAGTCTAAGGAGCACAATAGAGAGGACTTTTGAAGTTTGGAAGAATAAGTTTAGAATCTTACAGAAAATGAGTAGCTATGACTTTCCAAACAGGTTAAAATTGTGTGCGCCATGATGGCTATACATAATTTCATTAGAAGAATATCTCTTATCGATAATGTTTTCTTACAGCATGAATCAAAAGATAATTTTGATGATGATGACAACAATGATGGCAGCGAACACAATGAACTTGGATCTTCTCAAATACATTCATTGACTACATCTTGTTTAGACATGGCCCGCCTTCGTGATACAATAAGGGATGGAATCATTTATTACACACAGAACCGTTAGTCATATGTATTGTATGCTTATTTTCATGTAACAGTTCATTCTCCAAACAATGATTGTGTAATTTTGATGTATAATATATTTGGTATATATAATTATAAAATATCTTTCATTTTATAAGCTTCCATTATTTTTTTCATAACAAAAAATTTAATTATTTGTTAAATTGCATAATTTTCCATGATCTTTAAAATAATAACTGATTAAAAATGATTTTCGAGAAAAAAAATTATTAATTCATATAATTTTAAACCATATTATCATTTTATAGGATTGACAATGTTATTATTTTATTTTCCTCAGGTAAATTTAATTTATTTTGTTTATTATAAAATTTATTAAAATTTTATTCTTAAATAATACATTGCTTATACCATGTACCGTGATATTTACACTTTGAAAAAATAGAATAAAATATTTTTATTTTATAATATAATGTTGTTGACTATTATCGACGGTTATGCAATATAACCGACACCTTTAGTTAATATAACATATTTTGCCTTGTAATGTGATCGTACGCGGATTGTCGCCTTCCGGTTCGATACAAAATGATTGCACAAAAGAATGTAGTATAGTGAGCAACCAATCGTTCTTCTCGAGGAGCGGTTTATTGATTATCCTAGTCTAAATTGGTTATCAAAAACATGTTGAACTTGGGTATGAAAAGGGGGTTTGGGTTTATAAAAACTATGGTGCAATAACAAAACAATGCAAGAAATAAACCTTTTTGGTATTTTTTTTTAGTGATTTAAAACGAATTTTGGATTGAAAGGGAATATAGCGAAAAGACTCTTGGCAATGCAAGTTCGACTATCCTTGCCTAGACATGGATATGGGAGACCAGACCTTCTGAGTTCAATTAATTCACCTTAAGCGATCACTTAGGCTCAAACGTTTGGTTAATGTAAATTGCTTGTATCCAAACCAAATAACATTCCCCAAGATATTGTTTAGCTCTGAACAACAATATTCAGAATGTCTTATATTTTCAACATATGAACTTAGGTATTTATACAAGAGAATTGGTGTGTGTGAAAACATGGTGTGAAAACATAATTATTCCTAATCATGCTTAATACCTAATTATACCTAATCATGCTTAATACCTAATTATACCTAATCATGCCTAATACCTAATTATACCTAATCATGCATAATACCTAATTATACCTAATTAAACCTAATCATGTCTAATACTCCCCCTCAAGTTGGAGCATATATATTAATCATGCACAACTTGTTACATAGATATTCAACTCGGGTCCCACTCAGAGCTTTTGTGAAAA
>QFDD01005171.1:0-18441 GCA_006871305.1 Vachellia collinsii | reverse complement strand
TGTATGTGTATGTATGTATGTGTGTATGTATGTATGTGTGTATGTATGTATGTGTGTATGTATGTGTGTATGTATGTGTGTATGTATGTATGTATGTATGTATGTATGTATGTATGTATGTATGTATGTATGTATGTATGTATGTATGTATGTATGTGAGAATTTGATTATTTCTTATCTGTTCCAATTGACACCTCTCGAACACTTACTCGTATGCTTAGTAAGTTGGTTTGTTGGTTGCTGAGACTTTCATCTCATCCAGTTGATTTAACATTTTTCAGGTGATAATTCTCGAGTAGGTCCTTCAGGGAAGGCGTCAGGGGGTTTAGGGTGCTATTATTGTTGTATAGTCTTCTCCTTATCTTTATGTGCTGAAAGATGTATATTGCCACTGTAGGGCTTATGTTTTGGGATACCATGGCTTTCATACTTTTAGCTTTATTATTTTGTGGATTGTTACTGAAAGGCCAAATGCCTATAATTGGGTGTTAGGATAATATGACTGTGGACCCATAAATTTGAATTAGCTTGTTAAATGTTTTCTTTTGAAAGAAATGCTTAAATTTGTAGTGAGATTATTATGGTATTAAGTAATCAATTTTAATAATGAGAAAAAGGTTGTTACAATTTTCTAGTAGGCTCATTACTTCAACTGGTCCCCATGTTCTTCAAATGGATCTCTTAGTTGTTGAGAGGGTTGCCCAAAAGCAGTATATTACCCACAGAAAAATTCAGTAGCTAATTTCATACGAAGTGTCTTTAGTTACAGAAATTACTAACGGAAAAATTCCGTGGCTATTTTTGTTAGTAATTTTGTTGCTAAAATTTAATATTTGTTTTATTTGTAATAAATTTTAAATTAAAATAAATATTTTTAAAATAATAAAAATTATGAAATTAATAATAATATAAATATATAAAATTATTGTCCAACAATAATATATTATATATAAAATAAAATGAAAATATATAAAGTAATAAACACATAAATTAAAATTATCATTCAATTGATTTTTAGTTTCTAATAATATTATATATATGTATAGGTGTATATATTAAATATGTGTGTGTATGATTATAAATGTAAATAATTTATTATTCAGTAAAATATTATATATATATATATTTAAATATACATTCAGAAGACATAAGGTCATCGTAGCTCAACTAGCAAGGGATCGCGCGGGTGCACAAGTGGTTGAGGGTTTGATTCTTGGAAAAGCCAAAATTGCAGATTTATCAGATGTCGACAAGTGGCAACGGGGCGAAGGTGACACATGGTGGGGCCCGACTGTGAGGTGGTAGCTGGTAGAGGTTACGTGTGGCATTATTATTTATTTGAAAATAAATAAATTTGTAACCCAATTTGTGATTGTAAATTTAGCGACAAAACCAATTCGGTAATTACATTCCGCGACAAATCCGTGGCAAATTTCATGGTAAACCAAAATTACGTAGTTAATTCATTTTTGTTGTAGTGCATATTGACTATCATGAGGTCTTTTCTTGTAGCTAAGAGAATACATTCTATGGAATAATTTCATGGGTGTATTGCCACACCCCCAAGGATTAGGCCCACATTTTTCAGGTTAGAGACTTTTTCCCATGTTTGTATTTTGAAAGTCAAGGTAAAACAAATAATCAGGAGTAGCTTTGGCTGCGTTGCCCACATCTCTACCCTTGCATATGAAAGTCATACTTTCAGTAGCAACTTTTAAGTCATTGCCAAAGGGAACACTTTCAGCGATGACTGCTTTTTGTCGTCGCTAAAGGAAACACTTTTAGTGGTGATTTTTTCTGTCATTGTTGAATGTGACACTTTCAGCTACAACTTTTTTTGAATCCCTGCCAAAGGTAAGGACTTTCAACAACGACAAGTAAAAAATTTAATATTTATTTTATTTGTAAATTTTTTATTAAAAATAATATTTTTACCATAAACAATATTTTAAAAAAATAAAAATTATGAAATTAATATTTATATAAGTATATAAAAATTATTATTCAATCATTAATATACTATATATAAAATAAAATGCAAATATATAAAATAATAAATACATACATTTAAATTATCAATCAATTTATTTTTAGTTTCCAGTAATATTATATATTGTATATATAGATATATGTATAAATATATAAAAATGTCTATAATTTATTATGCAATAGAGTATTATATATATATATATATTTATTTATATTTAAATATGTGTTTAAATTATACAAAGTCATTGTAATTCAACTAACAAAGCCTCATGCACGCGCCTAAGTGGTCAGAGGTTCGATTCCTGAAAAAAAACAAACTTTTAGATTTATTAGCTGGTGACACATGGCAAGGCGAGTTGGCAACATGTGGCGTAGATGAGGTAATATATATGTGGTGACACGTGATGTGCAAGGACTAGTGGTGATGTGTCAGTTGTTGGTAATATAACACTGGCGGTGATGGTGTGACAGTCACCAGAGTAATTATTATTTTTAATAATTGTGAAAATATTCTCACCACCGAAGGGGACCAAAGGTCACCATTGAAAAGACTTTCAGTAGTGACTTATTTTTGTTGCCGTCAATAGTTCAGTGACAGTCACTAAGGCAGCAACTTTTTGACAACTTGTCGTCACCAAAAATGTTTCAGCGGCAGCTTTTTATACATCATCACTGAAAGTCAATTTTTTTTAGTGTATGTGTTGTAAGCAAACTGGTGAGTGATTATGAATCTAATTAGATTTATTCTCTCTCATTCTAAATATAATATCAATGTAAATAAATTTTTATATTTAGAATTAAGAAAGTATTATTTAATAGAATTTATTTTGGAAAAGAAGTAGCAAAAGATTCAACCCGAATGGCATGTCTAATATTTAATTAGTTCCTAAAACATCTTCTAAAAAGCATTGCCAATCATTTTTATCAGGCATTTGTTAGTTTTAAAAGGAACTCAATATTTTTCATATATGTCCATATTCAACAAAGTTAAGGTGAAAATTTATGCTGGGAGTTTTCCCTTGGGAGTAGTATTGACTTGCAAATTTCAAAATAAAGCAATGTTAGCCCCTTATTATTAAAAATGTTAACATTAATCAACATCCATTTCTTATGGAGTAATTTCAGGTTGGATGCTGAAACTTTTCGAAGTTATATCTTTTATAAATATATTCATGAGAAAATATAGATCTGATGAAGATACACGATTATATACATAAGAAACAAATCGTCTCTATATTTTTTTTAATCGATACTTCACTTGGTATGGTGCCAATAGTTATGTATTTTTCTCTTTGAATTATGTCGTATATGATAATTAATGAACTAAAACGAGCCACGTGTAATATGGAATTTATGGAGATAAATTGTATCATAGATCATGGATTATTGAAGAGCTTGGCGCAGTGAGGAACAAAGCTTGATATTTGGTTCAGATTTAGAGAGCTCAAGCGACGACGACCTTGAGGATCACGAACAAAGTCACTAAGAGTAGTTAAAAACTCATGATTCAAAACAAAGGGGCCACTTTTTTTAACGAGAATATATATATATATATATATAATTGGTCTCGTTAAGAGTTTTTTTTAATGTTTAACATACGAAGTGGGGAGGCTTGTTCAAATGGATTGGAGGAATTCTTTATTTTAAGCCAACAAAACAACCATCCAGTTAGAATATATTTATGCAGCACCAAAGGAGGAGAGAAGACAGACAAAAACATTATATTTGAGGTATATTTGTGCCATCCAATTAGAACAATGCTCGCAAACTATGAAAACTGAAACGGCCCATCCAATAGTGAACTTCGTGGCAATGAAAAGGAAATAACCAATCCTCCATCCTTATGACATTGTATTTATGTCGCGATGAACGGAATAATTTTGCTTCATCAGAATATTTATATAAATGCTCTAAATCGAAATCTTGCTGTGAAAAAAACTTAGATATATATTTAAGATTACCTCATATCCTTCATATAAGTTACAATTAATTTTTTTTTGGGGGGGGGGGTTAAGAAATCTAAGTAAACTTACAAAATTATCATTTTTTCCCAAATTGACTTATAAATTGATATATAGTCTAATCATATATATAGGTATTTCCCCATTCAACCGGAAAAATACCAAAAACACAGCAGCAACTGTAGCAACTAGGTACCGATACTTTAGGGTACAAATGGGATGAGAAAATACTTTGGGGCACAACCGGCGAAATACCATGTCCGACACGTCTTTTTAAACTTACTCCATTATTGTCCTCTTTAACATTAACTTGCTCTTCTTTAACACCACCTTTTCAACTTAACAATACTAGGGCACAACTTGTAATAGGAGTGCGATGCTGTTGAGATAAAGAGAGAAACCAATGAGTGGGATGGAAGAGGAGTGAGTACGACACTTTTTGAAATTTCCAGAAGATCATTTTGGTCATTTCCTTCACATTTCATAAATGACAGATTGAGCTCTCAAACTTCTGTGTCATTTTGAAATGGTGCAGCACCTCTGCATCCTTCTGTATTTTCAAGGGTCTTTTTTGGGATTTTCCTTTTTTTCATTGATAAAAACCTCTTTTAATGTAAGAAATCAATATAGATAGTTTGAATATAATTTATAAATTTAGGGAAATAAGTGGATCGGAATATTATATTTGAGATTAAAATAAACCATCTAATTAGCTTCTAGATTTATGATGGAAATGTGTATAGACATGATAAATAATCCTCGTCTTTTTAGTTTTAACCATATATCATTTTTCACATCATGGGAAAGATAATAGGGTTAAAGGGCAAAATCTCCCTGGAAGTAACCAGCGAGTTGCATCTGGTGTCCGGAAGTTTTTTTTGGGGCAATGTCGCTCTAGGTGAACGATGAGCTAACGATATCTGTTAAGATGACACGGTGGTAGAGTTCATTGCTTGGTGGCACGTGGCATGAAAATGGGTGTGTGTGGCGTTGAGGTGGTAAAGTAAGAAGAAAAGCCCTTAACAGTGGAACAAAAAGGGTCGGTGTCCAGAGAGAGTGAGTGGAAGTGAGAGCCGAGTTAGGGTTAGTGGGCTGATCAAAGAAAGCGAAGCCAAGCGAGTGTGAACTCTAATCGCGTTGACCTGCAGATATTCATCCTCGAGGATCAGGTATGGAATTTACCTTTCATAGCTTTATGTCATCGGTAAGCAGATTGTGTCTGGGATTTGTTGGTTTTTTTTTGTCATTGAGGGAGTGAAATAACGTAATAACCCTTTTGGCTAAAGTAATGTTTATTTATTCAATATTGTTAGTGTTATAGTGAGATGGAACTAGGTGGGACAGGTGGGAATGGTGGTCCAAAGTTTGGTCGGGAATGTGATCGAAATGGTGGTCCCAATGAGGTGTGGGATATCGATGGTGAAGTCAATGTTAATGAAGGTGGTGACAATGATGGGGAAAATAATGATGATAGAGATGAGGAAGATGGATGGGAAGTGAGGCAAGCTCGATTACAACAGTTATTAGACGAAGTAAGAGGTTTAAGGAAGGTGACAAAGCGACTGCATGCCAAGGAGAAAAAGGAGCTTCAAGCCAATTATGGGCATTTAAGTCATGATAATGGGGAAAATGATGGGTTGGTGCTGAGTGAAAGTGATGATGGATGCTCAGATAATAAAAGTGGAAATAGCTGTGAGAGTAAAACTGACAATGCCTCTAAGAGTGGGAGTGAAAAAATCTCTCATATTGAGGATATATAAGAACCCTAGGGCATCAGTTAAGTGGTTGGCCTATCATTTCAAGAGGAAGGTCTAAGAGAGGCCACAATACAAAGTGGCAGACATGAAGAAGGATCTAGAAGATGACTTGAAGCTGCATGTGAGTTTAGACAAGTGCAAAAGAGCCAAAAGACTAATTACGCATTAGATGGAGGGAAGTTCTATAGATGAGTACAACAATCGGGAGGCATATTGTATTGAGTTAAGGAATTCTAACTCAAGCACAGATGTCTCTCTTGAGCTAAGTAAAGAGGCTCTTGAAAATGGCAAGAGGGTGTTCAACCGATTATATCTGTGCTACAATGCTGCTAAGGTAACAATTGTTTCATTTTTTTTTGTTTGCTCTTAAAATTTGTCGGTTTGTTTATTTTTTTTGTTTATTGTCTCTTGCAAAACTGGTTGGTATGTCTCTTAAAAAGATCGGATGGAAGGCAAGATGTAGGTCCATCATAGGAGTCGATGGGACCTTTCTGAAAGGCAATGCAAGAGGTGTTATGTTCACAGCAACTAGGCTATATTCAAATGATTCTCTATATCCCATAGCTATTATGATAACTCAGAAAGAAAACACTTTGAATTGGTGATGGTTTCTTCAATGGTTGAAGAGGTCTTTACACGTAGACGATGGATCAAGAGTAACAATAATGTCTAACATGCAAAAGGTTTGATCTTATACCATGATTCTGTGTGTGTTAAAAAATTTCTATTTAACAAATGCAGGGCTACATGCACACCACAAACTGTCTCCTATCTAACAAATACAAAACTGTGATTTGGAAAAAATTTATGTTTCAAGGTTTGCTTGTTGCAGTCACTAAAGTGCTCCCAGAGGCAGAGCACATACTGTGTGCTAGACAGATTTACGCAAACTGGAGCAAGAGGTGGAGAGGGGGTGCATTGAAGAAGTTGTTCTTCAAATGTGCATGGAGCACCAATTGAGGAACAATCCAATGACAACCTGAAAGCTCTTGGTGCACTGAAAAAGGAAGCAGCAGAGGTAGCTGTTTCATATCCTCCCAAGTGTTAGGTAAGAGCCTTCTTTAGCTGTAGGAGTTCATCATGGATAGTAGATAATAACCTTAGTAAGAGTTTCAACGCTTACGTTGACAAGTTTCAGTATCTTCCTATTATTAGAATGCTTGATGGTATGAGGGTGAAATTAATGAGTAAGTGGGCTGAGGTTGATAGAAATGTCAGTAGGTGGAGAGGCAACTTTAGTCCAAAGTGTTTGGCATTGTTTGATAATAATAAGACTTTGTCCATTAGGTGTAGGGTGTTCTTTAACGGCGACGATGGATATGAGGTGAGTGAAGGGGATGATAGGCATACTGTATTCATAATTAGAAAACAGTGCACTTGTAGGATTTGGGACTTAACCGGTATACCTTGTCAACATGCAATTTGTGCACTTTATCATGTCAAAATAGATCCAGCCACACAGATTTCCCCTTTCTACCATAAAGATGGATATATGAGTAGCTACAAACTTAAGTTTCAATCTGTTAGAGGGAAAACTTTCTGGGGTATTCATAGGTTCAAGCCAATGGAGTGAGGAACATGCGAGGTGGAAGAAGGGCTAAGAGCAACTTCCACAACATCATGGTGAACCTTCCTCAGACTTGTCTCCAGCCCCACCAGAAAAGTTGTCCAAACGGGGTTCCGCTGGAAAATGTTCAATCTATCATAAAGAGGGTCACAACAGGGCTACATGCAAAGATGTGAGCTTTGTCTATCCTATTTAATTCTTTGTTGTGTTTCATTTTTGTCTTTACTATTCAACCGAGCTTTGTACTTGTGTATTACAGAGACCACAAAGTGCATCTGGTGACACCCAGAACATTCAACTCCATCATCATAGCTGTTAACTCAACAATCCCAAGCCTCATCAAGACTACGGGGTGGACGAGCATTTTACAGAAATCGAGTTGAGACTGGAATGGGAATTCATATTGATCCCAACTCTGGACGAATAGTTTATAATGTATGTCTACCACCAATTGATTCCAAGTTGTTTATCTTTCAAGTTACACCACTTAATCATATTGTATTTTAGCCTAGTATGACCTCTCAGGTTGTCATTAATGAGGGGATAGCTCAGGAGTACATGGCCCAACATGCTGACATTAAGACTAGATTTCCAATTCCAAATGAGCGTGACAAGGAGCATGTCTGGTAGTTCTACTCACATTGGCTCTCGATTAATACTTTATCAAGGTGATGGATCAACTGCTTCTGAGCCTTCTGATTTTCCATTAACACCTCCAAGCCTTAAGTGGAAGGGAGAACATGCTATAAGCACATCCTCCCTTCTAGGAAAGAGAGACAAGATGTTGATTGCTTCATCAAGTAGATAGAAATCAAGACCAACTAGAGGTAGGGGAAGGGGTAGGGGATAGTTTAGCATATAACAGATGGAAGGCATTTAGGATTTTGCTGAGAAAATGTAATGAATAAACTATTTCTTGACACAATACCTTAGTAATTGTGTTCTTGTTTATTATTTGTACTGATTTATGTGGGTTGTAATTTATGTTTTATTGATGATGTGAAGGTTCAAAAGTGGGAGAAATCATAGTCAGTTTTTGAGGTTGACATGTCTCCTTCGAATGATTAACTTACTCATTCGAATGAACTGCCTTAATACATTACCCATCCGATTGATGAATTTTCCATTCGAATGATATGTTGAGTTTTACAGTTGCAACGTGAGAAATTCATTGGAATGAGCATGGGACTCATTCGAATGAATCTTACATTCTCAACGCATCCGGATGAAGTCTAGAGATAAGTGCACGAAGTTACCTGTCTAATTCGAATGAACTTTAGTGTCATTCGAATGAATGACTATCTTTTCTCTAATTTTTTGGGAAATTTATTCGAATGAGCTTAGGACTCATTCGAGTGAATGTCACATCCTCAACGCATCCAGATGAAGTCTGGAGATGCACGAAGTTACCTGTTACATTCAAATGAACTTCAGTGTCATTTGAACTAACACCTATATTTTTTCTAATTAAATTTATTCGAATGAGCTTAGGACTCATTCGAATGAATCTCACATTCTCAATGCATCCGGATGAAGTCTAGAGATGAGTGCACGAAGTTACCTATCTTATTTGAATGAACTTTAGTGTCATTTGAATGAACGCCTATCTTTTTTCTAATTTTTTGGGAAATTCATTTGAATGAATATCACATTCTCAACGCATCCGGATGAAGTCTGGAAATGAGTTCATGAAGTTACTTGTCTTATTCGAATGAACTTTAATGTCATTCAAATGAATGCCTATCTTTTTTCTAATTTTTTGGGGTATTCATTTGAGTGAGCATGTGACCTCATTCAAATGAATCTCACATTCTCAACGCATCCGGATGAAGTCTGGAGATGAGTGCATGAAGTTACCTATCTCATTCAAATGAACTTTTGTGTCATTCAAATAAAAGCCTATCTTTTTTCTAATTTTTTGGGAAATTCATTCGAATGAGCATAGGACTCATTTGAATGAATCTCACATTCTCAACGTATCCGGATAAAGTCTAGAGATGAGTGCACAAAGTTACCTATCTTATTCGAATGAACTTTAGTATCATTCGAATGAACGCCTATCTTTTTTCTAATCTTTTGGGAAATTCATTCGAATGAGCATGTGACCTCATTTGAATGAATCTCACTTTCTCAACACATCCAGATGAAGTTTAGAGATGAGTGCACAAAGTTACCTATCTCATTCGAATGAAACCCTATCTTTTTCTAATTTTTTGGGAAATTCATTTCAACGAACAGGTGACCTCATTCGAATGAATCTCATATTCTCAATGCATCCGAATGAAGTTTGGAGATGAGTGCACGAAGTTACTTGTCTCATTCGAATGAACTTTAGTGTCATTCAAATGAAAGCCTATCTTTTATCTAATTTTTTGGGGTATTCATTTGAATGAGCATGTGACCTCATTCGAATTAGTCATCGGGATTACAATGACATGCTTTTTTCAAAGCATTTTTTGGTTCTCATTCGAATGTGTCTTGTGTCCCATTCGAATGCGAGATTACAGTAACGAGCAGTTACTCTCAATGGCTACTTCTTGTATAAATGCACTCATCATTGCCTCAAACCCTTATTCCTCAAAGTCAATCTCATTCAACCATCTGCATTCTGAAATCCGAAACCCTCATTTCTTCCATCTGCTTTTATGTCACTAAAAATGGCCAGAGCAAAGTTGCCCGGTGAACCCTCTGTCATTGAAACTCCAAGCAAACGGTCTAGATTGAAGAAGTATCAACCTAAAGTTCTAGATGATACTCCTCCTTCTCAAAAACCACTCACAATATCAAACCTAATGAACCCCAACCAAAGAAGAAAGTTGTGGCCAAAGGAAAGGGGAAGGAAGTCATGATTGCTCCTCCTTAACACTCATCTGATGATGATGGTGCAGAGTTTATCATAAAGGAAAGACAAGAAAGAAGTAGAAGCCAAAAAAGTTGTGCTTCAAACTCTGAAACTCTCCAACAAGGGGGAACAACATGGTCGAAAGAAATCTGCTGCCAAAATTCGTCCTAGACTAGCAAGAGGAACCAGTGAGAAAGGAGAGGAATCTTCTAAGGTCCCTCTTGATTCAACGGCCTTCAATGCAACAGAAGAAGAGTTGACTCCTCTAGCAGGGTATGTGACTAGTCCAATTAATCCTGCTGACAAAAAGATATTTGCTTCTTACTTTGCTAAACAAAAAATCTGTCTTGTCATATACATTTATATATAATTTTTGAAAAATGAGTTGAAATGGGATCTCACTGAATTCCTATCTCAGTATAAACTTTGGATTGAAAATCATCTTTCTTTTAGTCCAAGTTTAGTGAAGAAATTTTATTGCAATTTGAAGCCTTTACAAGTAGTGGATGATGAAGGTGAAGTTTTGGAACAAAGGTTGGAGACCTTTGTAAGGGGGAAAATTTGAGATTTCTGCCGCTAAAATTAATGAGTGGCTTGAAATAGCCAATCCTCCTAAGGATGGCTTTGTGGATAGATCAAGTACAGAAACATTGGCTGTGTTAAACCTGGAGGGGATCCAAATGGATTGAATTTTAAACCTAGCTCCATGTCTGAGTAAAATAGGATTCTTTGGTATATTTGTACAAGAGTCATTGTGAATAAAGACAATAATTTTACGCTTCACACTCAAGGATTATGGTATGTTTGCCTCTTTTGTTGCAAAAGATGTTAGGAACATGGGGGTTATGATTATCTATGAAATTAGTCTTTTTAGGACAAATGTCATTAGTTCACTATCTCTGCCTTTTCCTCATTTGATATCTTTATTTCTTAAGTGCAATCAAATATGGTATATGGAACCATCTGAGGAAGTAATTAGAGTTCCTACATTTGGAAGAACTCATATAGAAAAAATGGGTATTGTTGTGCCTCCAAGAGAGGGAGAAGTAGAGGAGAAGGTTCAAAGAAAAAAAGAAAGAGCACTGAAGCAATGGATAAAGTTCAATCAACCAGAGCACCTACTCCTGAACCTCATCCTTCACTTGAGCAGATGATAAAAAATGTTGTCCATGAAGCATTAGGCACTATTCTCTCTTCCCATTTTCACATGATGGAATAGCAGAGGAAGCAGCTTGAAGGCCTGTTTAAGTATATGGATGCTGGGACAACAGCCATGATGGATATGTTGAGGACTCAGATTACAAAGAGTAAGAACTTATCTGATCGACTAAAGGCTTTTGAAGCTCTCATTGCAAGCCTTCATCCCTCTCCTCAACCATCACCTTCTTCTCAACCTACACAACCTACTCAACCCACTTCTGAGCATATTGACCTTGATCCTGCACCCCATCCTTTCACTCATGACATAGCACCAAAACTACCTTCACCATCTGTCTCTTCAGGTCATCCATCTCCTGCTCACATATCCCAACCATCTTCTCCAGTACCATCATGTATTTCAACAATTGCCATTCTTGCTCCTGAGACAATCCCTCAGCCTACACAACCTAGTCAACCTACTTCTGAGTCTGTTCACCTTCATCCTACTCCTGATACAATCCCTCAACTTGACATTATCATTGACCAAGTCCTAACATCTCTTGTTCAAGAATCCTCAACTATACCTCCTCCTCCACCTGAACAGCTTCATCTTGTTGACCCTCCTCTTTAATCTGATGTTGTACCATCTTCATCCACCCTTCAAAATGATGGCAAAAAGGGGAGAAGGAATACGAGAAGTCAAAAGAAAATGAGTTGTTTCAATTGCTTGTTTTTGTCATTTTGTCTTCCGATAGAACAATCTGTCATTTGTGCATTTTCATATGTACTGATGTATCATGTTTCATGATATAAGAAAATGCCAAATATAGTATTCATTGATGATTCGAATGAGCTAATACCTTTTCAACTACTACATTGATCAATTTTTCAACTATCTCAGAAAATTTTACTTCAAATGCATTTCTCAACTGTCTAACTTCATTAAGGTTTTTTCATAATAAAGAAGGGGGGCAATGTTGTATTCCATATTTTTTTAAGTGAACATTTAAAAATGAAAGAAAGTAGAGATGAATCAGGATCTCAAAATTTCAGATTGACACATCTCATTCGAATGATTCACTCATTCATTCGAATGAACTGTTTTTTTTACCTATTTACAAAGGATACTATGTAACCTCGTTCGATTGATTATATTTCCATTCGAATTATTTGTAGAGTTTTGTTATGAAAATCATGTAATATCATTCAAATGAAAATTTGTTCATTTGGATGAAGTTTTCATTTCCACCCCATCCAAATGAAGTTTGACGATAAGTAATGAAAGTGATATGTATCATTCCAACGAATATAATTTGCTTTCGAATGATTCTCTAACTTTATGAAGAAAGAATCATACTTTCATGATATACATTCAAATGAATATAAAACTACATTCGAATGGGATTCTCACTGTCAAAAAAATGAGTATTATAATTATATGTCATTCAAATGATGAAAACTTACATTCAAATGAAGGATCTTGTTTGAGCTAGCTTTTTAAGAACTCATTCAAATGGTCCCTGTTTTGCATTCGGTGCATTTCACATTTTCATGTCATTCGAATGCAGGTTAAATAGTCATTTTTGCAAAGAAAATTTTTGTATCTCATCCAAATGAAACTTGTGTTCATCTGAATGTAAATCACATTCTCTACACATCCAATGAGAAGTCTTGATTAGTATTAAATATGTTTCATTTGAATGAGCATTATCTACATTTGAATGAAGAGACTTTGTATTAAATTTTGGAATGCATCCAAATGGATAGTTACTTCATCGGAATGCATTTCTCATCTTCACACTATTCGAACGGGAAAGTGGAGAGGCCTATTAAATCTGTACTAGTCATTCGAATGAAGCCATTACTCATTCGAATGAAGTATATTGTTTTCAACAATCATTTAATTTTAATTTCTTTATTTAATTTGTTTAACGTTTTTATTTCACCCAATTTAGCCTAAAACTCTTGAAAAGACTCATAAATATGGATCAAACTTTCCTGACTTGATTATGATTCTTCTGAATTATATAGTTTTTGTAGTTGAGGTTTGTTTCTCATTCTCTCAATTACATAGTTTTTGTATTTGGAGTAAAAGAAGTGGCCAACCTATATTGAGATACGAGAATGAAGTGGCCAACCTGTATATCACATATAATTACAAAAAACATCACAATAAATAAACTACATAATCCTACATTAAACCATCACCCCAACCCTAAACTATTAGAAAAAATCCCAATAACTAAAATTGCAACTATAAAAATAATTTTAAGCAGCACTTAATCAAACACAATTGCAATTATAAAAAGCCATGTCAACAATATTGCAAATAAGGCAATCTTCATTCTCCTTTCACTCCTCTTCAGCTCCACACATATGCGAGCAATGTCTGACTCAACATCCCCTCCATCTTTCCTATCCTCTCTGCTCTGCATCCTTTTCTCATCATACAGTCTATTCACATGGCCAAGTAACTCGTTAATCACCTCTATTGCTCTCAAACCCATTTCATCGTCATGCCATTAAAAGAAACCATAGCCTCGACCCTGAAATTTTTTCACCAAATGCATAACATACCAAGACAAATATATACAAAAACTACCTTCATCCATTGATTCACACAAAAAATACACCTACCTCTTGATAATTCCTGCAACCATAGAACCTCCTTCCTGGGTTAATGTTGGTCCATGAGGTCCTTAGAGGAGCAACCTCCCCACAGTGACATAGCCTCCTTCAACCTTCGTACCAAAACTCTGGGCCATTGCGTCTCAGGAGTATAACCCTCCTCCTCCTGCTTGAAGATGCTGTCGAGTCTCCCATCAGAACCCTTTTGAAGCTACTGATCCTAATGTCTAATGTGTTACAGTGGGATTTGGTGGGTGGATACCGCAATTTAAGTCCTCCATCTTTAATGCTTTTGACCTAACCGATGGTAAACAGTGGAGCCAGGTATTTTGGAGTGACAAAGAAGTGGAAATAATCTTGCGTGTCAACCCACGTGGCATTGCATCTTATGTGGCAGACGATCGTTAGCTCACTGTTCACCCAGGGTGACATTGCACTGCTTTTGACACTTCCAGGGCAATATTTCCACAAAAAAAACTTCTGGACACCAGATGCAACTTGCTGGTTACTTCCAGGGCAATTTTACCCTTTAACCCAAGATAATAACATAAAAATCTATTAAAAAAGACACTCATTTTCTAACATTTAAATTCTAGCAGAGTATGTGAGGATTAATTTCTTACCAACAAAATACACGAAAAAAATACTAAAAGGCTAAAAACTAGCACAAATAAAATGTTGAATTATTTACCAACATGATGAACCAATGTTTGAAACCTAATAAAATAAGTGTTCACATTTTGTATCCAACAATCTTCAAATAGGATTTCTTCTGCTAGGAGGATACTTGGTTTTAACAAAAAAAAAGTTATATTATTCATAGTTTATAACAATGTAAAGTAAATCGACATACATTTTACATTCTGCTCTACTTAATTTGAGAAACACTAGTAGAAAAATCCTTATTTAGACTGTCCATTTTAGATTGCATCTAGGGGATAAGGTTTAAAAAATATGACCGGTGACATTTTTGAAAATAAAAGTACAAATTTTAAATTATTTAAACCACATGTGAAATATGTGGTCTAAAAAAATAACCATTTAAATCGCACCTTACAGGTGCAATCTAATAAGAGATTCTTTTAGAACGCACCTAACATATGCGGTCTAAAAAAATTTTCTTTCTAAGGTGCGATTTAAAAAAAATTTATGAAATTTTAACTTAAAACCACGCCGCTCATTGCCCTTCTCAACCTCTACTCATTCACTTCCTCTGCCTTTGCTTTCTCTTTACTCTATCACAGCGCCATTGTTCTCTCTTTCTTCTTCCCTCAACCCCCGACTGACCCACCCTCTCACTCACAACTCCGACCCACCCTCAGCTAACTAATATGCTCACTCCCGTGGCACCTGTGCGTGCATCATCACTTTCACCATCAGTGGCCTTAATTGAACCCAAATCTTTCCATCTTCCCATTTCTGTGCATGCATCGTCACTTTCATGGTCAGTGGCTCAGCGCCGGTGTCCCATCTCTTGAGGAGCCTAGATCTACTTCCATCGATGTAGATTTGCCCAAATCTGCCATCACTCTAAACAACTTTGTGAGAAGGGGAGATGAAGGAGGGGCATTGGAGGTCGATTGCAGATGGCTCCATGTGCCACTCACCCAGATTCTTCTATAACGCCTCTTTAAAAGCTTCCTCCTCATCAAAGCTACTCTGAGAATGATAGAACCAGTAGCCCCAACATTGTTATGTTTGTCTTCATGGCGTCTCTGGCCATTGCCATTGTCGACGGTCATGCTCTCTCCCCTGTGACTACATTGGTTGTCACTGTAGGCGGGTCACGAAGCCAACGTGTAGTTGATCAAGAGGATGATTGAACTCTATTGTAGTTGGGGGATAAAGGTTCTCACTGTTTTAGCTTTTTGTTAGTCCAAAGCTTTTTCTTTAATTGATTTCAAATTTTTGATGGACCGATTGTGAGATTTGTGTGGTTTCTTCTCAGTGATGATGAATGAAAGATTTATTTCAAGATATTTTTTTCTTCTGGTTTCATGGGTTGTTAGCATAACATCATATTTGTGTGGCTCTTTATTCTACACTTATTTCAGGACCAATTTAACATCAGTAGCGGGATTGCTAAATCCTGGTCTCAGATTTGTCTCAAATTTTATTTCATTTGTCCCTTGTGTTGTCTTCACTATGATGAGGTCGTCCTAGATGAGCCTATAATTTCCACGCTTTATTCTCATTTTTGTTTTGCTAATATCCTACATCAAAGCATCTGCTATTATATTAGTTCATGCTCAACCTATAATTCTCTCCCCAGGTGCAAAATAAGTGTCTTCACTGAGCTTGGCCATAAATTTTCCATTTTAAAAAAGTCACGATTTAGATCGCATGTGCTACATGCAGTCTAAAAAGTGAGAGTTTTTAGACCGTACCTTAGAGCGGTCTAAAAAGTGGGACTTTGTAAACTTCTCTTATCTAGACTGCATCAAGGTGCGGCATAAAAATTTCCTTTTATATGGTTTAGATAGCGTTTTTTCTACTAATGAAATAAGGTGAGCTGCTCATGTATGTATTATGAATAACATTATTAATAAAACATTTGTTGTTATATAGTGATCTGTAGATGTTCATGGTATCATATATTCTCATTTTCATATGAGGTAAGAAAAATACATAGTGTTACATTTTTTTAAATAATAAATTTTTGTCAAAATAATTATACCATTTTTAATTATAATTTACTTTTCCCCTTCTTTTCATTAGTCCATATTTCAAAAATAACATGAAGAATCTAACTTAGCGCAAATTGCACGGAAACAATAATTGTTGTCCTTCAAGCTGTGTTTTTTTTACAACAATTTTTTTGGTCGACTTAGCAAAAGAGGCTACTCCCTTGCAATGTGATGAATCAATTTTTACTGGGAGAAGTGTTCACATTTAATGTCTAACATCACCTCGAACATAATTATCTTCAATAGGATTCTTAATTATAAACAATTATTGAAGTATGTCCAATCACCTCATTGGAATCAATGAGAAATTGTTTAGTCATTAAATTTATTTGAATATAAGAAATTTTTTAATTTTACCCATATATAAAAGAATGAATTATATCTTGAGAAACAAAAAAAGAAAAATTTCATCAAACTTAAAAAGAGACAATCTTAAAAAATGTAATTATAACACTACTCTAACAATTAAAACCACCCATTTCTTTTAAAAAGTGATTTGGATTTTAGAATGATTGGGATTGAAACAGTAAACTCCAACACTTATAACAAGCACTCATTTTTTTCGTGTTGTTAAAAAAAATAAATAACATTCCATTATATATAAAGCAAAAAAAATAATAATTCCAAAACTCAATGGAATTCAAATCTCAAAATCAATCCAACAAGTGAAAAAGTTTAAAGCTCTTTTGTCCCTGGCCCTTCGCATTTAAGTAATCTTCATTTTCGTCATATGCACAATTTTTATTGTCCCATAGTTTCAAATATTTTTCATAGTTCATGGTCAAAAAAGGAATATTTTTCATGGTTTTCTTTTTCCCAGGAATAAATCTTACACGACGGCTCATGAAAACTCAAGCAATATTTCTCACAGGTATCTAAACGTCGCAAAAAAAATATTTTGTCAAGTCTCAACAAATAAAGATGGCCTCCAAGAGCAAATTACCTCATTGCTCTGCTCTTTAATGTCCTATATGGAATAATAGAAATCGGTCCCTTCATGAATGACACATCTCTACTGCTCAATCGGTCATTAAGGAAGTGCACAACATTAGGCTTATTTATCATCATAGCTCATCATTCATAGATTCTTCAATTTATTGTTCCAATTAAGGTTTTAAATTTCAATTTAGATTTTCTTTGTTGGACCATTATAATGCAGGAGTGTAGGTCTTACGACAAGGTTTGCTATAAAGCATTGATCCATTACCAAGGATCTTCTCTTCAACTTATAATATGGAAGAAATGCCTGGGCCTAGGAGAAAATTTGCCCGTTTGGGCCCATTCAAAAATGGTCTGTAACGGGGGTGGCTAATGGAATATACGGGACGAGCTACAGTGAAGCATGGGGCTACCCATTCCCACTTGTATATATAAATATATATATTACTTTTTTGTATATAGATATACCTCTTAATATAATAATTTTTTGTCATACAATCTAAAGTTGTCATTTGGTTCAGAGGTTGATCGGACGCGGATTTGTCGCCTTCCGGTTCGATACAAAATGATTACTCCAAATTAATGCAGTATAGTGGGCAACCAATCGTTCTTCTCAAGGAGCGGTTTATTGGTAAACCTAGTCTAAATTGATTATCAAAAACATGTAAAACTTGAGTATGAAAAGGGGGGGTTTTGGTTTATGGAAACTATGATGCAATGACAAAACAATGCAGGAAGTAAATCTTTTTGGTATTTTGCTTTAATGATGAATGGTTGAATCAAAGTGAATGTATGTTGAGATAGTCCCTTGATTACAGAAACTTAGCTTTCATTGCTCTCAAAATGATATGGAAGTTTATAACCCTCTAAGTCTAGATAAAAACCCTAAGCAACCACTTAGGTCCAATGCCTTAAGTAATGAAAACTCACT
>QFDD01005170.1:0-15307 GCA_006871305.1 Vachellia collinsii | reverse complement strand
TATAAAGATAAATCAATTCCATGATTATTAGAAATAATAGAAAGATATAGGAAATCATGGGGATTATGTGGAGATATGGACATCCATGTATAGTAGTAGTATGGAAGTGGGCTCAAGCTAAGCCCATAGTTCATATGCATAGCTAATAAACATGCACTTTTGGTCATTTTATTTTATACAATGTTTTTCAGTTTTCTAACTCTAATATGGTTAATAAAAGATGGTGATATTGAAATATTAAATATTGAAAAAATATTTTCAAATCAATTAAGCTTAATTTAAAAATAACATTAATTGATACAAAAATCATTATTTGATATTAATGGTGTTAAAGTTAAATGACTCACAATATACTTTATATGATTAATGAACCAAATCCAAATTTTATAAAGTTACGTTAGAGGACAGACGAAAAACACTTAACTTATGTATAGTTAAATTCAAGCATTTGTACTAAGAAGATTGAAATAAATTAAATGGCATGATTTTTTGAACATTGTTTCTATATTTATTTGATACTTTTAGATAAAAAAATCAAAATTTAATTTTTTATTATAAAGATGTAGGCATGAGAGATAAAAATCAAGATAATAATTAAAGGGAGTCACAGAGTATAGAGAAAAATATACTTCTTGGCATAAACAGTTTCTCTGAACAAAGTTTTTTTTTCCTGGACCTGATCCATGTGAAGGGAAATTTTTTTTAAAAATTATTAAGTACTTTTTATATATTTAATATTTTTTCAATAGAATCCAATGCTTCTTGCTCATCAATCCTGTCGGCACCTACCACAGACACACACACACACACTGGTGCTTGAAAACGAAGTCTCAGCTTCTTTCTTGATCGTGGTGTTACAGGTTTCATTTGTATATAAATGATGCATGAGTACAATAAAAAGTGACAATTGTCAGATCAAATATATATTATATCTATATGAACTTCCTAGTAGAGTCGGAGGAATAAAAATATTTTTATGCAATTTAATAAATACATTTTTGTTTGTCACAGTATTATATTTCCTCACATGCACAAACGCAAATGGGTACAATTTTTTTCTTCCTGGGTAAGGATGATCTTTAAGATGGGAAAAACATCTTAATATAATACTTACATTTTAGTCCCTTCGCTTCTAAATGTATGGAGGTATAAATTAACTAATTCATATACACACACACTTCAAAGAATTAGTTAAATTGGTCATTGTTTGTAAGAAATGTGTTTTTATTTTCTTAAAATACTTTGTTTAATTATGTACTTTGCAAACTACCCTTTTGATAGAAATAACTTTATTAAGTGCAATAGACAATGATAATTTAGAGAAAAAATAAAAATTTGGGAGATAAAATAAAATGAGATTACACTTAGGATCAAAGCAAACTACTTAATTAACTCATACATTTAGAACCGAAGAGAGTATTATACAAGAATGTAACTATTTTGATAGTTTGATAAACAAATAATTTAGATGAGAGACAAAAGCTAACCGTGATCTAAAAAATTGTGATATTAAATCTAGAATTAAAAACAAACTCTTGACTAGTCTCGCATATCTGAATAAGTGACATATTACAAATTTTATATTTTATATTGATGAGTGGCATATTTAATTTCAACAGAGACTGTGTGTGTCCTTGTCGTCCAACTAACCCAACTTATTTAATTAAGCTTGTTTTAACCGCTACGACTTTCACGTGTATCGCAACATGGGTGCTTGCTTGGCTCTCTTGGCTAACGTTTTTGTTTTTTTTTTTTCAATTTGCTAATTTATCCCAAACCCTTGTAGAAAGGAAAGAATAGTTGTGAATTGAAGTGTTTAGTTCAATATATATAATTTAGTTTGTCTTGGCAATCACTTTAATTTGATTTTTGTATAAAGAGAAATACGTTTTAATTATCTTAAAAAGAAAAGTTCTTTGTTGCATAGATATTTGAGCTCTCTCTCTCTCTCTCTCTCTCTCTCGGGGGTAAGTCTACATGTATTTGAATCATTATTGAGCGTTTATTTGTTTGATGTTGTTTTGGACATTCAAACCAAAAGCGCGCTTGCATATATAAATATAAGAGAAAATTTGTAATTAATTGCGGAGCCAAAGAGAAACAATTAACTCTAACTTTAAATTATGAAACTTTGAAATAGACATTGAAACCATTAATAAAGATATTCATTTGGCATTCCATAGGCAAGGCCAAGAAAATAGAGATAACGTTGATAAAAATGATGAAATGGATGTGTGTTTTTTTTAATATAGACTAAGATACATTATCTCAATGAGACATTACAAAACATGAGTGTCAAACTGAAAGAGTTATCCTTCATCAATCACATCCTCTTGAATAAAAAATGGAGGTTCTTAAAGGGCACAAAAATTGCCTACTAATCTATGGGGGTATTTTGCTATAGTTGGTCTGCTATGGTTATTTTTTCCTTGTAGGCATGGATAAGAACAACATTCCAATCTATATATAAAGTAAGTCTGGCCTCATCAACTATACCTTTCAAAGGTAAACTATTATCATATCCTCAGAGGACCAGATTAATAGTTTCTAGACAGTCGAAAGGAAATCTTCCTAAAGCCTTTAAACAAGCACAATTTAAGGCCATGGATCACACCCATTAACTCCACAATTATAGGTGGAATGGTTGCTAACTTATAGTTGAATCCACAGGTCCCTTCATCATGCATATCCCAAATAACGTCCCCACAACCACACATGCCATTATCAAGGATTGATCCATCAACTTCTAGTTTTACAAAATAATTGTTCTTACTGAGAGTGGTTGTAACTATCGTGTGGCTTTGCGATATGATCTCAAACTTCTACAAGAGATCCTGATCTAAGCAAGCCTTAGAAAAGCTAATGTTTCCATATGCATTGATAGGGACCTCCGCAATCACCAAAAAGTTTATGCAAGAAAGAGGTTCATATATCCTAACATATGTATCTAAATAGGGGTGGACCATGAGACCTTTTTGTATAAACCATACAAATATCATGAGTAAGGTTCCATTTGATCACAGGAAAAGCACAAGTAGCTGATGTTGCGAGTTGTCTTTTCACTTGTAGTTGCATTGAGTGAGCCTTGCCATGCACAAATAGCCACAAGAAAGACTTTATCTTCTTATGAACAAACCAACACCGAAAAATTTTCTAGATGTTATCTCCATTGGGCAAGGTACCCAAAGAAAGAAAAACAATAGGAAGATTTAACAGAAAAACAACCATTAGTTGATGGTGTAACAACCCAATGCCTCTCCTGTTGGGATTGGAGGGCACAACGAAATAAGAAAATTTTTCCAATCCTTTCCTTGGATCTGTTGAAGGCCTTTAAATCATGTAGTCAAGAGGCATACCTTTATTGGAATGTTTTCTATTCTTTCTTGTTCAGTTTCAAGAAGCCAACAGCTACAATTAGTTTCCTCTGCCAATATCCACACAAATAGCATTTTCAACAAGAACGTGTGCTAGTGCCTCTACGTCCTATACTTTGATCTCCTTCTCACTCTCGGTTTCTCTCAAAGTCTCTTATTTTCAAATTCATGTGTGATCTAATGGAGAGCTCTAACTATCTATTTATAGATATTTAGAGCTTATCCTTTTGAATTTTATCAAAATTCAAATCTTATCAGAAACTTTAAATTCGAAAAATTAAATAAAGATGGTTTTTTATCTAAATCTATGCAATATATATAATTTAACTAATTTATTTAATTTGGATAATCTTATCATAACAAAACATGCAAAGATTATAATAATGTAAATGAACAATTCAATAATTAAAATACTCAAAGTACAATGATTGGCTCTAGGGCACAATTTCCAACATCCTCCCACTTGCATTGGGTACAATGATTAATTTTTCTAATACCCATCTTTTTAATATGATGCTCATGTTTAGCCTATGCTAGTGGTTTTGTAAGAAGATCAACAACATTGTCTTCTCTAGCTACTTTGCATATTTTTATATCACTTCTATCATTAATTTCTCTAATGAGATGAAATTGCCTAAGTATATGCTTGGTCCTTTGATTGGACCTAGGTTCCTTGATCTATACAATAGCACCGTTGTTGTCACAGAACAAACTTATTGGATCTGAGATAGTCGGCACCACTCCTAGTTCAGTAATGAACTTCTTGATCCAAACAGCTTCTTTAGATGCATCCGACACTACTATATACTTAGCTTCCATTGCATAATCCACTATAGTTCTTTGCTTGGAGCTCTTCCAACTCATTGCTCCATCATTTAGGAGGAATATGTATCAAGACTATGATCTTAAATCATCTTGGTCAGTTTGGAAACTTGCTTCTTTGTAACCAGTTATGCAAATCTCATCATCCAATCCACCATATACCAAGAATATGTCCTTAGTCCTTCTTAAGTACTTTAGGATGTTCTTGATAGTAGTCCAATGATCCTCACTAGGATCTTGTTGGTATTTGTTGGTTAAGCTTAAGGCAAATGAGACATTCAGTCCAATACAAAACATGACATACATTATAGATCCAATGGCCGAGGCATATGGATCCTTGCTCATACGATCTCGCTGATCACATGTACTGGGACACTGATCCTTACTAAGATGGACGACATGAGACATAGGTAGGAAACCTCTCTTTGATTCTTGGATACTAAATATGTTCAATATTTCGTCTATTCATGTGGTCTGACTTAGGCCCATTAGCCTTTTGGATCAATCTCTATAGATATTAATCCGTACGATATATGTGGCTTCACCTAAGTCTTTCATTGAGAAGGGCTTTCCTAACCAAGACTTGACACTTTGCAAGGTAAGAAAATCATTCCCAATAAGTAGGATATTGTCTACATAGAGTACTCGAAAAACAATTGTACTCCTACTAACCTTCTTGTGAGCACAAGGTTCATTTATGTTTTGAATGAATCCAAACTGTTTGACTACTTCATCAAAATGATGATTCCAACTGCTGGATGCTTGCTTCAATCCATAAATAGATCTTTAAAGCTTGCACACTTTGCCAGAATCCTTTGAACACACAAAACTTTTAGGTTGTGTCTTGTACATTTCCTCAAGCAGCTTTGCTAGAATAGGATTTGACCAAGAGGGTATTGAAATGATAGGTTTAAAAAATTGAAACAACTTCAGAAAAGTAAAGAGAGTTTGAGTAGAGAGATTAACGCAAAGATTTATACTGGTTCAGTCCTCCTGACCTACGTCCAGTCCTCAGATACCTCTGAGCTTTGCAAATCACTAAGAACAATATAATAGGCTTTTCACACCTTTACAATTTGTATAACGAATCTCCCCTTCTCACTTTCAACTAAATAGAGGATCACACTCCTGTTAGGATGGCCGTCACCTAAGAGGGGGTGAATTGGGTGTTTCAAAAATTTTCTATTCAAATCTCAATTAATCAAAATTTCCAAATCATAAGTTGATAAAAATAGATAATGAAATTGGATAGAGTAAGAATGGAATCATTAGAAATTAATGGAGATAAAAGTAGGATAAGCACACATCAATTTATCCTAGTTAGGTCCTTTCTGACCTACGTCCAGTCCTCAGACACCTTTGAGATTTGCGATCCACTATATCCTTCAAGTATAATCTGGATACTTGAGAACTATTACAATTCCACAAGTTTTATCCGGGCACTTGTGAAGCCACTTTCATCTTCTCAAGTTTGGTCGGGTACTTGAGAACCTTAATCGCTCCCCCTTACTACTTGTAAGGTTACAATCTCTATCCCGCTCAAGATTTCCTAATCTTGAGAAACTCTCAAAAATATGATTACAATCAACACACTTCTATCTATGAAGTAGATTATGTTAAACACTAAAGTACAAGATGAGAGTATAATTTTAGAGCCTTTAAGGTATTCTACATCTTGAAGTTGTAAGCTCTAGCTCTCTATCTATGTTATCATGCTCCTCTTGAATGGTTCTTCTATTTATAGTTCATGTCAGGCATTTTATCTTGAGCGTATTCTTCCCATTGGAGCTTTTCTTTTTCTGTTGGACGTTAAAGAAAATGTCTGTTAAATAGAACTTTCTTCCTGTTACACTTATCTTCATTGTTCAAACGTTCTGTAATAAATGCCTCTGACACACAGTATGGTCATTGCCTAAGATTTTGTCCATTGAGCTCACGTCAGAGAGGCTATCAGAAGACCATACCCTGTTCCTAAGTAAGAAGGACAAGCATTTATGAAGATAGATAACATTTAAGACAATTAAGCACGAAAGAGGAAATATTTTAAATAAAGTCGAAAGCTCTTGACAGACTGAGATATAGTCAGATAAAGTATGTGCTCGAGTGTTGTTTGAAAAATATCTCCGCAAAACTGAAGTTCATGAAGAAGTACTTAAGTGTTGGAAACAAATACTCAAGTGTTATTTGAAAAACATTTTGTCAGAATCAATGTCTTGAGTTCAATACTTGAGTGTTCATATAAAACTGGTTTCACATCAAGAACTTGTGTTTTGAGAGATATAGGCAAAACACTGATCATCTGTTGAGCTGAAAGTGAAGCAGGTTGAACAAGGAGGTCGATACTCGAGTAGTATTGACCCTTAATACTCGATTATTAGCTCAAAAATCTCAATAATTGAGTTTGTACTCGAGTATTGCTTCATGAAACTTTAAAAACACATCATACTCGAGTATTTGAGGCAATACTCGAGTATTGTCTTCTAGAATCAATTATGAACATCCAAATGAAGCTTAGATGAAGTGTAACTCAATGTATGATGATATAACATCTCTTTGAAACATTTTAACCTTCAAATTTAGTTATTTAAACACATCATCCTCCAATTGTAAATAAAAACTTGAATCTTGATGTTCCCATTTTATCTTACAAGATCTTCCTACTTCTTCATCATTCTTCACAATTAAACTCAAACAACTTCTCTCTTTTCATTGACCAAACTACATAAGAAATTCATATTAAATATAGTAGTTAGTCAATATACATTATACAAAATTTTTGCTCTTTTATATTTGACATCATCAAAACTAATCATATATAACAACCCCTTTTTTTCGTAATCTAACCAACCCTCTCAAGGTTCAGAACCTTAAGTTCCTCTCCTAGAAATACAATTTTTTTTAATAAAGGAATTCTCTGAACAGAATTTAATGCTAAGCACTGAGGAATTAATGATAGTGAGAGTAGAGCATAGGAAGAATGTGAACGACCAATAAATGTTGTTTTGTAGGTAGGTATGTTCTTTTTTTTTCATCTTGAATTCTCTTCTATTTATAGTTGGATGGCAATAAGTCTCTGTTAGATAGAGCTTCGTTTCTGCTACTCTTAG
The DNA here is from genome assembly GCA_006871305.1 of Vachellia collinsii. Classification (NCBI taxonomy): domain Eukaryota; kingdom Viridiplantae; phylum Streptophyta; class Magnoliopsida; order Fabales; family Fabaceae; genus Vachellia; species Vachellia collinsii. The sequence continues at coordinate 8,004 of QFDD01005170.1, read as the reverse complement.
CTTCTTTGTTCAACTTGTACATTGAATGCTTCTGACACATAGTATGGTCGTGTTCAGAAATTTTGTTTCTTTGAGTGCATGCCAATAAAGCAATTAGATGACCCATTATGACCCATTCCCTATTGCTAAGTAGGAAGAATGAGCATTTATGAGTTCAGAATGGTTTCAAATAGATGAAGCATGAAAGTGGAAAGATTATGAATAAAGTTGAATTTCAACAAACCAAGATACTATTAGTAAAAGTAAGTACTTGAGTTTTATTGATAATACTCGAGTGTTTTTGGCAAAACAAACTTGTGAAATCTCATTAATTTGAAGAGTACTCAAGTTTTCGTGATAATACTCGAGTGTTCACAATACTTTTAAGGTATACTCAAGTTTTGAAAGAAGTATTGTTATAAAACACAAGAACACTTTTATTGATACTTGAGTGTTGAAGACAAAAATGAGAGAGTACTGACAATACTCGAGTTCTGACACATACTCGAGTGTTTGTGAGACAATTTGTTATTATACTCGAGTGTTGAAGACAAAAATGAGAGAATACTGACAATACTCAAGTTCTGACACATACTTGAGTGTTTGTGAGACAATTTGTCATTAATTCTTTCAATAAATCTCGAGTATGCCCAAAAGTGTTGTCACTACTTAAGCATTGGAAATGGAACTTGACTTTCAATAAGTTCTTTTCAAGGTAATTGCTTACTTGACTCTCGATACTTGAGTTCTGTGAACCCATACTCGAGTATTGTGAGTTCTTGAAAAGTTAGAGTAAGCACTTCCTTTGATCTTCGAGTATCCTTTGGAGTATAAAATTTAGAAAGAAGGTTTTAAGCTCGATACTTGACTATTGTTTCATAATACTTGAGTATTATCAATACTCTTATGAGTACTTGAGTTTCTAGTGAAAGTATTGAAGTTCAAAAGTAATTTTGGCAATTCGATACTCAAGCATTGTTGTGTAGTACTTGAGTATTGACAATACTTTTATGAGTACTTGAGTTTTCTTGAAAGTGTTATGTTTTGAAATTAGTTTTGCTCCACGATACTCAAGTATTGAAGCTTAACACTCTAGTATTATCTGCATTTTCACCAATACTCTAGTGCCATTGAAAGTGTTGAGTTTTGAAAGCTAATTTTGCTCAACGATACTTGAGTATTGAAGCTCAATACTCGAGTGTTGTCAATACTTTCACAAATACTTGAGTGTCACTGAAAATGTTGAGTTTTGGACTTTCTTTTCTTAATTAATACTCGAGTATCATCATACAATACTTCAAGTATTCTCAATATTTTTATTAATACTCAAGTAACTTTTGGAAGTGTCGTGAAAAATAGTTTATTTTGAAAAAGTAAATCATAATCCCTGCAAAAACATGTTTATCATCATTAAAACATTATCTCAACAACTTTCCATTTAGGAAAGTTGCTTTAATGTCCATTTGCCATATTTTATAGTCATAATATGCTATAATGGCAAGAAGGATTCTGATAGATTTGGCCATTGCAACTAGGGAAAAGGTTTCATCATAGTCTACACCATAAGTTTGAGTGAATCCTTTTGCAACTAGTTATGCCTTTAAGATATTTACATTACCATCCATGTTAGTTTTCTCCTTGAAAACCCATCTACACCCATTGGTCTTTGCACCTTTGGGTGGATCGACTAAGGTCCATACTTGACTATCATACATGGATTGCATCTCAGACTTCATGGCATTTAGCCATTTCTCAAAGTTTGATCCCCCTATGGCCTCTCGATAGGTTGTTAGCTCATTTTTCTCAATGAGCAACACATCACAACTGTCAATAATTAGAAATCCATATCTTCGAGGCTATTGTCATATCCTATCAGACCTTCTTAGACCTTATGTTACTAGAGGAGGAGGCTTAACAACTTGTTGTGAGTCCATTAAAAATTAATATTTATATTTTGTTGTGATTGAGTTTTGTACTTCATTTTTGGAATATTTTGAAATTTTCAAAAGATTAATATTTATGTTTCATTAGTTAGACATATCCATATCTACTAAAATCATCTATAAATGTAATGAAGTACAGATAACCTCCTCTAATGGATGTATTTGTTGGTTCACATACATCTATATGGATTAGGCCCAACAAATCAGTGGCTTTTTCATTATGCCCAGTAAAAGATTTGTGATTATGCCCAGTAAACTCAATGGGGAATTGTTGGAACTAAGATTTGTGATTTGGTCAAACAAGCCTTCAAAGAACCCTCAACTATCAGGGTGGTTAACCAAACCAACATTGTCCTTTTGCCTAAAGTGGAGAATTCCACTAACTTAAGAGATCTAAGACCCATTTCCCTTTGCAATGTTAGCTTTAAGGTGTTAACGAAAATCTTAGCTAACAGATTTAGGTCCATTATGGATGACTTGGTGGGACCTGAACAGAGCAGTTTCATTGCAAGTAGATCAAGCTATGATAACATCATTATCGCCCAGGAGGCCATCCATCTTATGTGTACCAAGCCAAGGAGGAAAGGGTACATTGCAGTCAAAGTGGATATGGAAAAAGCTTATGATAGACTTGATTGGGGCTTTTTGGAAGTCACCTTGCGAGAGGTTGGACTTCATGAGAATCTAGTTTGTCTGATTTTAAGTTGTGTCAGTACAGCATTAATGAAGGTTCTGTGGAATGGAATGGAGGGCCCTGAATTTACCCCATCTCGAGGACTTTGACAAGGGGATCCCCTAAGTCCTTACCTCTTCTTCCTCTGTATGGAAAAAATTTGGTCATCTGATCACGGCTAAGTGCAGAGGAAATAGATGGAGACCGCTAAGATTCCCCAATAATGGGCCCACCATATCCCACCTATTTTTTGCCGATGACCTGTTACTTTTTGCTGAGGTATTCTTAGGACAAAGGAAGATCATCAAGCATGTCATGACAAGATTCTGTGGAGTTTCTAGGCACAGGATAAATTTTTCAAAATCTAAACCTTATTTTTCAAAGAATGTTAACTTTGGCAGGACCTTGCTATTGAGTCAAGCTTTGGGAATTGGAACCACGAGCAACCTAGGTAACTATCTTGGTGTTCCTCTCATCCACTTGCATGTAGGTAAAGAAACCTTTGGTCACATAATAAGGAAGCTTTGATCGAGGCTTTCATCCTGGAAGGGAAAGTATTTGAACATGGCTGGCAGAACGGTTCTTATCAAAGCGGTGATATCGACCCTTCCCTCCTACCAAATGCAATCCATTTGTTGTCGAAAGGAGTCCTACATGACATTGAAAGGATTAGCCAAAATTTCTTTTGGTCACAGGATGAGAATAAAAGGAAAATGCACCTCATTGCTTGGAGTCAAATTATGAAAAATAGGAAAAATGGAGGGCTTGGAATAAAAAATCTTGAGATGCAAAAAAAAAAACTTTCATTATGAAACTTTGTTGGGCTATGATTACTAAGCCAAATACTTTGTGGGTTAAATGCCTTCGTGCCAAGTATGCCTGTGGTGATGGCCCGATACCGATGGTTCTTCGGTGAAAGACCAACTCCCTCACCTGGAAGGCTATTACTGAAGTCTGGGAGCTTTTCATCTTAGGAGTAGGTAGAAAAGTGAATAGTGGGTTATCTACTAAGGTTTGGTGGGATCTTTGGACTCCTTTGGATAACCCCCTTATAAAGCTGGCTAATCAGAATCTGGATTACATCAACCCAGATGACTGAGTAGCAGACTTTGTTCTCCCAAGTGGAATGTGGGATGCTGAAAGATGGGCGTGTGTTCTTCCTCCTCATGTTCTTTCTTCTGTACTATGGGTCAATACTCCTTCTAATGGTAGGGATGATGAGTTTTGTTGGAGAGGCTCCCCTGATGGTACTTTCTCCATTAAATCTGCTTATGTGTTCCTGTCCAAGCCAATTGACGAGGTGGTTAATCCGTTATGCCATAAGATTTGGTGTTGGTTGGTCCCTGAAAAGATCAAATTTTTCTTGTGGCAAGCAACTCATGAGAGACTGATTACCAACTCCCTTAGAACTAAGAGAGGCTTGTATGTGACAGGAGAGTGCCCTTTTGGCTATAATTGTGAGGAGAGCATAATCCATACATTGAGAGATTGCAAGAGAGCGAAAGAAGTGTGGATGAATTTTATTAACCCTAACAAGTATACTGTTTTCTTTTCTTGTGATTTTCAAAACTGGCTTACATGGAATGCGACACACCAATCAGGGATGGCGAGATTTCGTTAGTGGCCATGGACAAAGATATTTGCTATTATCTGTCTGACAATATGGAAGGCTTAGTGTACCCAGCTATTCAAATCCATTGGACCTTCATCAAAAGAGATCTTCCATCAATGTATGTTTCATATAATGGAAGATGCATCTGGGGGAAGACTTATACACAAAATTTTCCAAGGGAGCGCTAGCAAAGATAGGCAATGGAGGCCACCAGCTAGTGGATCAGTTCGATTGGATGTTGATGCCTCGGTTCGAGCACCAAATCAAGCAACTTGTGGTGGGCTTATCCAGGATGATCATGGGCATTGGATTATGGGTTTTCAAAAGAAACTTGGGAATGTCTAGTCACAGGGGCAGAGATCTTGGCAATACAGATAGATTTGGAGATTTGCCAAGCTTTGCAGTTCAAGGACATACAAGTGTTCTCCGATTCATTGTAAGCAGTTAATATTCTGCTAAGGGATAGCGGCTCTAATCATCATCTGCGCTAGGAGATTGAAGCAACTCATCACTTGTTATATGGTAACTGGAATGTGGAGTTATACCAAGTCAACAGGGAAATTTTGAGGTGTGCAGATACTATTGCATGGGAAGCTCACGCAGGGACCTCACAATATTGTCTTCTCCCTCATGCTCCATCAAGTTGCAGGGACGATCTCCTTCTTGATCAATCCTTTGTAGGAGGGGACAACCTTCAATCTACTTAGTTTTATTACATCTTCAAGCTTAGCTTGCCTTGTAATTCCAAAAAAAAAAAAACTGCAATGACCAATTTTTTTGGTTTTGACTTTACAGATGTTATTGAAACTTGTGTTATCAATAAATTGAGGAATCGGAACAACTCTGTTTTGGCAATTCATAATTGCATATTGTTTTTGTATGATGGTGTTTTTCAGTGTGGATTGGACATAATGTCCTAATTTGATTGTTTCAGTACTTACCAATAACCATTGATGTTGGTACGAACAATTAGAGACTATTGAATGATCAATTATATACACGGCTTAGGCAAAAACGAATGACCATGATCCGTTTTCTTCTCTTAGCTTGTGTTGAACTAATTTGTTCTTAATCTCTATTATTAAAATTATTGTACTATTCTATAATATTCTCTTATTCTTCTATCCCATCTCTTATGTGGCTATCAAGCTATGTCCAGAAACTAGGTTCTATATGTTTAAAGATATATCTCTTTGCAGGACGAGCTTTTGGTAAAAATGAACAGAAGGAAGAGGCGAAAATGAAAGGCATAGCTGAATCATAGGGAAGAATGGAGCAAGATTAAGAACCTTTTTTAAGAATCTATAATGAAATGAAGAATGTAGTACATGGAAGACAATTAAATCAACACTACACTGCAGAGAGATTTGATAAACAAAGAAATAGATTATGCCACTGAATTTATGAAACCTGTTGGTGTTTTGCATCAATTAGGGGTTTAGAAATGAGAAGAAAATCGTCCTCAATATTTGTGTCGTTGGTTGGAGTTTTAGGCATCCATTCATTCCTCTTCCTTTGGTGTAAAACTGAAAGGAATGGGTTACCATTTTATGGAATTAAAAAAAAAAGATCAAGCCCTTTGCGTAATGTTTAATTCAAGCAATACATTATTATCTTATTCATTATTTAATCAAAGATTATTTTTCAGAATATACTTTTCTTTTATTGTCAGCTGTTAGATATACCACCAGTACATTTCTTTTAACAATCTGATTGTAAGATCTTTATTAAACCCTACTATCTTAATTGTAGGGCTAATATTTGTCCATATGCGTACATAAGAAATTACACCATCGTACCTTGCTGCTTTAAATAGAAGAGGTGGATGAGAAGTTATACAGGGGTAAAGGGGAGACGGGGAGCATTGCTTCAAAAGTTCTTCTAGAAATATTTTTAGGTTTCTTTGATTTAATATTTTGTGTAATAGAATATATTTAGAACTGTGTATGTGTGTATAGATTTGTTTACTTTAATATTTTTGTGTTACAGGATGTATATATTCATGAGAAATTTTTGTATTATGTGTGAATACATTTTAATTGAACCTACCGAATATATAAATCTCGAATTCATTAATTGGATCTGTTACATCAACCCATGCCTCGCACGGCCGAGTAAGTTCTAATTTATTTAAAATTATTTAGTAGTGCAACTTTCACAACCAACAACTGACACATTGAACAAGTATAAGGAAACATGATTTTACTAACATAATAACAATAGAACAATGGCAACCCCTGCATTGGTGCTGGCAATACGGGCCAACCCGCAGGGTGGGCTCAAATACCCGCATCAATTTGGGTTGGGATTTTTCCAATCCAGCCCGCCACTTTTTGTTTTTTTAAAAAAAAATTTTTTTACCCATAATATTTTTTCAACTTATACTTAAAATATCTTTTTTATTTGTTTCAATACCTCAAATGAAATATTCTTTTTCATAAATTTAATTAATAAAAATACATCACAACTTGAACATAAAATATTTAATTTAAATTTTGTATAATACAACTTTAAGATATATAATACATTTTATAAGATTGAATTTAACCTAAATATTAAACAATCAAATGATTAATAAACATTCAATATTAATTAGATTTACATTATAATAAAACGTTATCTGTATATTTTTTTATAAAGCAATTTTAATATTTTTTTTAAATTAAAAAAAAAAAAAGAAAAACTGTTGGCGGGCTAACCAGCGGGTTGGCGGGCTAGCCCGCCGCGGGTGCGGGCCAAAAATACCCGCACCCAAATGGTCCTCTATTTTAATAACCCAACCCGCCACGGGTTGACGGGTTGAGCCCGGCACTACCCTGCATGATTTAAAACACATCGTTTAGTAATCTTGAAAAGCACAAAATCAAAATTCGAAAAATAACTAGAACCAGACAGAAACATTGAAATTTCAAGAGCCATATATAGAATCCCACAATCTCCTGAACCTTCAAACAACTGAAGTAATGTTGATTAAGATATTCCACTTGTGCAACATTCTCATACCAATAAAAAACCAAAACGATGAAGGATAAATCGACTTTCTTGACATAGAATCTCCATGTCCTCTGCATTAATTTGTACAACTAGAGATGCTAATCCTAAAGAACAACGTCTATCAGCATCCCTCAATCTATCCATCAACGGCTAAGTCTTGTTCTCTGAACATTTATTTGGATTGACTACTTACCTATTTCTATTGGTCCAAAAATAAGTCATATTTAAAAAATTATCCTAATTTGAAATATAAGTTACATTTAAATATTATTTAGTTTTATTGATATTTTTTTATTATCCCTGCAGTTTTAAATTAAGCAGAGAGAAGTCTTAATTAAATAAAAGCGGAAAAGGAATGAAATTTTGTTAAAATATATTGGTAGGTTATCAAATTTTTTACTTTTCTAAAACATCACATAATAATTATATTTTAATTTAGATAGAGAAGAAACATGTGAGCAAGAGGAGTCCTAGCCGCTGAACGTTCACTGGTAATGCCAAATGCAGCACATTTTAAGACCTGAATGGTATTGTCTGAGATCATAGCAGCATATATACAATTTAGAGAATTAGGTTTTTGAAGCCACTCATGAAATTCATTCAATCATTGAATCACTTGGCATATTTATTTATTTTTTATAAGATTGAATCACTTGGTATATTAGCCATTCAATTATTCTAAGATTATATTGATGTAAAATCTGAACCCTACCCACTAAAGAATAGCATCCAAAGCATTAGATATAAAATTAATTAATTCACAAAGATCTCCACGCCCCCCCCCCCCAAAAAAAAAAAAAAAA